>JAOEHX010016848.1:0-10037 GCA_025448015.1 Bolborhynchus lineola | reverse complement strand
CTTCAGATACTGGAAGGCTGCTATGAGGTCTCCACGCAGCCTTCTCTTCTCCAGGCTGAACAGCCTCAACTTTCTCAACCTATCTTCATATGAGAACAGGTCAGAATAGGTAATAAACTAATAGCAATAGACAGCAAACTGAAATAAGCATTTTAGTTTTCATGGAGTATAATATTTAGAAGACTACCATGACTGTACTATTTGTCTCACTCCTGTGAAGCTAAAATGGAGCATCAGTCTCTAATGGTAGTGTTATGGAAATTGATGGAAATGGTGGAACGTTTGGAGGACTTCTAAACTAATTGGGTTAGTCCTTATATAATTAATAGGATTACTCTAACTTAGCACATTAATAGGATTTTTCCATATCAATTCCATGCTTAAATGTTATGAAACTGCATGCATCTATGTACCTCCTCTAAGAATTGCATGAACCATGGCAGTACCCTGACTCACAATCACAAAGAGGCTTCTCTGAAAAACGCCCTTCTGAATGTATTTACCTGGGATTTTTCTTTGAATAAAAATATATATCCAAACACAGAAATGTTTTCTAGTACCTTATGTACACCTTCACACACCCTAAGCTGAATTTTCCAGCCACACACATACGTTATTGACACAAAGCTTTCACCAAACACATAATACCAAGTTTTATCAGAGGTTGCATTTAAGATTACTCAGTTGTTTTTTCCCCTTCAACCAAGTTCCAAACCAATAAGCTGCTCTACTTTTCTGTTTTCTGCAACTATTTAACTTGGACAGTAACCTTTGTGGCTGGCCACAATCTCTTAAAACACATTTCTTTGCAATATACTTTCCTAGGTTGGCAGGAACATTTTTCTTTCAGAAATATTGGAGGGGAGAATAAGTCTTAGTATGGCATCTTTGCTGCCATTTTTAGCTTTTTGCTTCCATGAAGCTTTCATATGAAATTTCTGATAAGATATGAAAAATAATATTTTGGAAAAAGTACATTATTAATCAATGAAAATAAGTCCTCAGAAGTGCATGACTTTATTTACAGCATCCATTTAGAATGCAATTTATACAGACCAAGCAAACCAACACACACATATCCCTGATGTGGTACAGCAGCTCTGCCTCTATTACCTTGGTAGAACAATCACTGAATGCTTTTGGAATCTATGCCCTCTGCCAATGTCTCCAGGGACAAAGCAAAAATATCAGTATCAAGCTACTCTTTTTTCTACCAGATGGTAATCTGTTTCACAAAGAATCTGTTTGAGATTCTTTCAGCACCTCCTTTAGAAACACTCCTATGGACTAACCAAGTCTGCTCTCCTTTACAGTCATCCCATACCCATGCACCAGTTTCTCATTATATCTTCATTATAAAGGTGCATGATTTATTACTGGAATTTTGCACTTGAGCAAGAATTAACCCACAGTTGTGCAGACGTTGAATTGCAAGCAGATGAGTAGTTTTACTGTTCATGTGAACCTGATTCACTTTTTTTTCCTGGTTAGAACTGACTTTGTCAAAAAAAGTCTATTTAAAATTCAAATTAGAATAGTATTTCGGGTGATATACTCTTAGACATTTAATCAAGTTGACTGTGAGTATTAGCTGAAATCAGAAATGACAAACTCACTCAACAAAGCTCAAACTAAAGGCAGAAAATGTTTCAGACTATACTTAAATTAAACCCAAGCAGCCTAAAGGTTGAAATCAGTCATCAGCCAGGAAAATCAGTCATCAGCCAAGGAAATCAGCCATCTCACCTTATTCTTGTAGAATATGTCTTACTAATTGTGTAGAAGAGCAATGAATAGTGAGGGAAAACTCTTTTCTTTTTTACCTCTGTTGATAATAACATTAATTCTGCCAATATTTTAAGAATATTTGTAAGATGCTCATAGGGACAAAATCCTACTGCTTAGATGAACTAGTTTGGCTGATATGTACTGTCTCTAGATATAAGAGATTTATAGATCCATACTGCTATTTAATTATGCTGAAATACAGGATGCTGAATCTCTAGCAAGCAGATGACTTTCTTCAATGGACTGCAACTTATTTATATAAAGCATATTGAAAGTAAACTGCCCAGAACTGAGGATATTGTGATGTCCTAGGAACATTACCCGGTGATACCAACATTCTGTAATTCAGATGAAAAAAATTTATATATATTATTCACTTTAAAAAAAAAATAAAATTTCTATATTTGAGGGTAGTCAATAAAATTTAAACTAATCCACTTTTCAGAGTTTGTCTGTCACACAGCAGAGTTCCTGATTCTAGATATGAGCAGTAAGGAATGGTGTTAACAGCAATCATTTTGAAGTGTTTTGATGTTGCAAAATGACATGACAATGACAGAGCAGCAATATTGTGAAAATAAATAAATGCAATAAAAATATAAAATGCATAAAGGTATATATCATTGTAACTTCATTCCTCATATATTGATGAAATCAAGACATTTTTACACTGCAATGTAGCAGATCTGAATAATAAACGACAGTGGAAACTTCTTTGAAACTAAACTTCCACAGAATAACAGAGACGGACAACAATATATAGGCTTCGTTTTTCTCCCCTAAGTTCTATAGAACAGTATATTCTTCACATAGTGTCATTTTTCAAATCAATTACATGATATATAGACTTAATGTCTTTAAAATATTTCTAAAAGAGTGCAAATGAAAAGTTTCCAGGTCTTCCATTCTGTACAAATGAAAAGCCTTCACAGTACAGTGGAGAAGGGTTAAAAGCAACACAAGGGCACTTCTGGAGCTATAAGAAATAATAAGATGAGCAGTATAACCAGCACGTAGTCAAATTGTTTATTTAGGAAACAAAGAAAAGCTGTCAGAAAAATGCTTTACTATTCCTACCTGCATTTCTTGACAATCCCTCAACTGGTTATGATCATGTTTAAACATCTGCCCTTAGCATGAAGTAGCAGATGATAACTTGAAAATCTGTCATATAAAATCTTTGCCATAATAAAACCCTAATTACTGGTTTTCAGTTTTCAATTGTCAATTTGTCCTTCAGGCCTTCAAGATCACATGTTACTCTAAACTTCTTAGCAGTTTTTAACATAGTCTCGTATTACGCCTTTCTTTTGATTAACTTCAACAGTATTTTAATTCACTTCTCAGAATAAAACATTTTATAAAATGTTAAAAATTTTATAAAATACTTTCTTATCTGGTCATTAATACATTAATAATAACTGTCAGTTATGATGCATTTTTGCTAACTTTTACTATATTATTCTTTTCCCCAATAATTAAAATTACTTCCAAAATTACAGTTGTGCTATTTTAATTCTATTTGCAGGAAATTTTGATGTAAATTTTGTTTGATACAGAGGACACTTTCTGCAACTACCTGCAAATGAAAAGAGAAAGCAAGCTCCTCAAAGCAAAAAAATCATGTAACAGAGGACAAGATCCCAAATGCTCAGTGCCAGGTATGATTTTGGGTCCTGCCATGGGAGTTTTTCCTCTTCATGGGTACACTCTGCCACAGCCTATTTGGTAGATAACACTTTGTCTGAAGATGAAAAATAGCCAACATTCCTTCTCCAAATCTCAAGGCTCAAAACATGCTAATCATAATAACATTTCTGTCCCAGAATCCACATGATGAAGGACAACCTCCAAAAAACTTTTAGTTCAGCTGATGTAGTGTAATATAAATTCACCATAACGTACCCAGGTTGTTTTGTATTCAGTGTTAAATTTGTTGGAATGACCCCAGGAATGAATTAGCAGAGAATGCAAATGAAAGAACATTACTGTGATGTAGGAGTTACTCTGGAAAAGGAAATCAACACAATCTGAGCTTCAACAAGCTGTAATTGCTGAAAGGCCATGAGAATCACTAATAGCTATACCACAGTGTAACAGTATAAGCTTCAGAAAAGGAACGAAGTGACTGCTATTGTCACTTCTCCACCTACTATGAATGAATTCAATATCACAGATGAGGCTAATAAAACCATGGTTTACAATTTCTATAACCTGCCAACTTAAAAGATGTGATTAAATCTTTTCATTTACAGCTATTTTCTGTGACAACTGCATCATTTGTTCTTGCAATGGTTATAAGATTTTGAACAGCACACTAGTCACTGGAAATCAGGTATGTTTCAGATAAAATTGTGTTATGTGCTCCAGGACATAAAAGCTGTTGCTATTCCTTGGCATTTTTACTTAGAGAGTAAAATTTTCTTGCTTTTAAAAGAATTAGCTTAAATGATTTAACCTAGAATATCTAGGTTAAATTGTCTTTTAACCTATATATTTTGCAAAGTATGTACGAACACCTGAGTTTACAAGCACAGAACTGTAGCTTCAGGATTTGTAGCATATTTAACTCAACAGAAGATAATGCTGCCAAGTCAGTAGATTCAATCCAATATATCCAAGGAGAACAACCAATCCAAACTGTTTTTTACCAAGTAAAAATTAGTATTCATCAGCAAAAGTAGCTCATATATTTAGTCTGTCTAAAATTATCTCCATGCACACCTACATCAGCTAAATTCCCTTCTTTATCCTGACAATCAACTCAGTTATGTCTACTGAACGCTGCAGTAAACCAGAAAGATCTGGATCCAGACTCACTTCTCACAGCTGTTAGACATTGACTGTCTTTAAGAGTGTGTCTGTTATGGAATTCATAGGCATAATAACAATTTATGTAGACTTACTGGTGCTGGCTATAAATAATCTATCTTTGCTGCAGATGGGAGTGTTGCTATGTTAGCATTAGAGTCAATGCAGGCCACAAAATCTGCTTAAATTCAGGGACCTCTTTGTTGTCATGGCTGCACTGCTATAAGTACTAGCTAATTTAGCAAGTTATAATCTGAGTCTATGTATCCAATCCAATATGTTTTGGTTTTTTAATTGCTCTCTAAACTTATTCTGAGAGTGTGAGGACAAATTCTAGGAAATAGTTCTTCCTATTATTCCCCATTCTTCTTAAATGAGATGCAGATCAGGAAACAGGATCAGAGTGACATGCTCTCCCCAAAAATAAACAGGTGCCACTCATACAAATAACTCACGTGTTTATCATATATCTTACTAGAAATGCTAAGTGACCATACGTAGAAAAAGGCACTGATGCTTATTTTATTTCATCTGCATTTCGTCTAGGTTCATTCATTCACCATGACAATTGATATTACTGTGTCTCCTGACCAGGGCCTAAACTCGGGTTGTTTTCAGTGAAACAAGTATAAAGATTTTGTATGTAGGAAAAGAGGAAAATTTAGACTGCTTTAAATATCCAAATAACCTAATGGTGAAGGCAAGAACAAGACATGCAACATTTCACAGTATCTAAGAAGGAAATAAAGCTAAACTCTGAAAAGTGTGGGGTTTTTTTTTGTTTTTTTTTTTTTTTTTTTTTTTGTGGTTTTAGTTAGAAAACCTTAAGCTCAACATATTACCTAATATATGGAATTTGCCATCAAGTTCAGTATTATCAAAATATCCAGGCTGATATAAAGCAGACAAAATCTGTAGTTTTCAGACTGCAGACTGTAGAAAAATGGGGGACATAAGAAGACTGTCAAGATTCTTTCCAACCAGAAGATGATGATAATATTCTTCAGATAATATTCAGATGTATTACCAGAGATAATAGCATTAAATTCAGTTAAACTTCCTACAGTTTTTACCTCCCAAATGTTCACAGCACTTCTATCACTATCAGTCATATTAGTCATTCCTAAGACTGGTTTTTCAATGAGACAGGAATAACAATTTCTTTGATACCCTCTAGCAAAATTTAGGATGCAACACACTGCTTATACAGTGTTATTCTGTTTAGGGAGTTAAACAATGGCTCTGCTGCTAGAAGAATCTTTGTGAATAATGGGAGTCTCAGTTTTTCTAATTGGCAAGATTCAAATTTGAGATTAAATAACTTTCCTTAATTACTCAAACTTCACTATAAATAGCTCATAAGCAAAACTTTTATTCTTTTTTCTAGTTTTTCCTTCCTGTCTCTAAAGGATCAGAGAAAAATAATCCTTAATATAAATCTTTACAAATATTATTTGGTTTTATTATTTGTTTTATTGTAATTGTTTTTAAACATTCTTTTTTTGTTGATAACAAGATGAGCAACTTTAAAATACACTTGTTCCTAGCATTACCTATGATGCAGAGAACACAAATTCCTCATAATTTTCTCTTCTTGCTAAAAGAAAAAAGAAATCTGCATGACAAATCACTGCAGACCTGTCACTTCCATTTCTAAATCAAAACGCGTTGTAGGGGGAAAGTAAGGTTAATCTTTCTAGAAGAGAGCTGGTCAGTATTTGCTGTTCATATCATAAATGCACTTGTTTCCACTAATTATGCTTCCTCCCTTGCTTAAGAATAATGACTAAAACATTTCTATATTTAGCATGCTTGAAAAGCATAAAATGTCTTTATAGTGAGCCATGAAATCTGTTTCCCCACTTGTACAGTTCACTACTTACTTAGATGTAATATAATTATCATACAGAAGGTTCTAAAATCACAGTCTTCTATCAAAAGGAAAACCTCGTATTTGACCCAGACTCCCTCTTTGCATTTAGGATAATTATACATTTTTCTTTTTACAATTTGTTTTTCCAATGCCTCTCTCATTTAGTGGACCATATACTATGGTAGAATTTCATTTATGTTGCTCTGGTTGGACAAGAAAGCAATCTTGACTTCCTTCCCCTAAGACTGAAGCTCAAAATCAAGAAAATATATTCAGTGCTGTCTACATTTATAAGCCAGGGCTGCAGACTACAATCTTGGAACACTAAAACAAATGCAGTACTGTAAAACACATAAGTTTATCCTTCCCTCTAGACAATATGAGATTTCTTTTTCTTTACCAACAATGACAGGTAGAAAATTCACTTAGATGGAGCATTCTTTGATGCCCCATAGAGGCAGAAACAAGTGCACACTTTCTGCTTAACTGAAAATTATTATAGAAAAAATAGAACAGTACTTGAGGTAGAAAAAATTAGACATCAGTTCAAGAGAAGATGAGAATAAAGATATCCATACCTGAATTCTTATTCTGCTACTGCTTGAAAAGTGGTAAGTGAAGGTTTACATTTCATGCATTTCTCTAATTCTGCAATTCATGTAATTCTGAATTCATGCAATTCTGAATTCATGCAATTCTCTCCACTTCCAAAACTACATCCAAAACACTGACTTTCTTACATAAAGATTGTGATTGTGCCACTTTCTAGTGATCATCACTCAAACCATGGGGAAAATAGAATGAGTTTATGAAATAAAACTGAAAATCTTCCTGACACTGACATGTGAGAGGCCTTACAGTTTGGTGTGACTTTTCAAGTTTACACTTATTATCTAGCTACATGCTACCCACGCAGAGGATAAGTCTTTCCTCTTTAAAAGTGACAATGATAAAGAAGGAAGTCTATAAATCAGTGAGGTAAAAGGTGCATCTCAATGCAGTCATGTATGGATTAAATACGGCTACTAGAACAAAGATTGCCTCAGTTTTAAGGTCTTTTCTTACAGTAAATCTAAGCAAACCTGAATTAGATTGCCCCAAAGTAAAGCTGCAGAGATATACTTTTTCATAGTTTCTTTCCTTTGTTCCTTTAAAGCAGACCTGGATTTTATTACTTTAAGATTATTCAAGATTAATCAATAAAAAGTTAATGTATTAATATAACTATATTGCTGTGGCAAAATTTTGTGATAAAATTTCTAATGCATATTGTATTGTATGTATTCCTGAAGTTCTTTTGAAGAGTTCCAGGATGCAATTACCACAACACAAGGGACTGATCTCTCCATTACGAGTCACTGGTTCTGCTACAGGCAACCTGGCAGAGCAAAATCAAGCAGCCTTACCTAGCCTGCCTAACCTTCTGATACTGAACTCAGTTAATCCTTGCTGAAAGTTGTTCTTTTCAGTTAGATTGAGTACTCTAAATATTGGACTAACATAGGAATAGGGCAAAATGTGCAAATAGACCAAAGTCTTTGTGGAAAGATATAAAATACAGCAGCAGAATCATAATCTCATGATAGCCCATTCTTTCACTTCCTTGATAAATTAGCTGGATCTATTTATACTAATTTACAGAAATGTAATGTACATGGCTAGAAGTGTCTTTTCCTAATTACACCATTGTAGATCTTCCTTTCAATATGAATCATACTCTTGTTTTCAGACCCAGAACAAAGGCTACTTAAGATAAATGGAAAGGCTGCCATAGATGTCAATATGCTTTGTATCCAGCCATGGGTAAAGCCACCTTTTGGGAAAAATGGAAAAAGAAAGTATCTTTTTCTCTAGATCTGTTGTTAAGCATTCTGTTATTTGCACTAACGTTCATAAAAATTAAGAAGAGAAAAGGGAAAAATTATACTTTGGGAACAATAATATCTGCTTCTGTCCCAAGAGTTGAGGCATACTGTAGATCATGTTTAAATTTAATTGAAGAACTGCTAATGATGATGGATGTTGATGTTCATTCACATTAACTATCAGAAAGAAAGAAAGAGCAAAGAAAGAAAAAAAGTGTCAATTTTAATTTTGAAAGTAGGGAATCAATATAGCGAGAGAATCAGAATTACAAAGCCAATTATGCCCAGTATAAGGGTGCAGAGGAGTACAAATCTTTACTGTAAATTCAGATGAGCAGGGATCAGCTCTGGGTTTATAAAGAGCGTAAACAAAGGGATTTCTGTATGTGAAGCTCTTCGGGATTTTCATGACCCAAGCAATCAACTGTAGGTGATAAAAAAAGGAAAGCAGCAGCCAAAGACACCACATGCCCTCCTATACATACTAGCAGAAACTGGGTGGATTATATTAGGCAAAGAGTGGCTCCCAGTGTCACAGTGCAATCCAATGTCCATTAATGCAAAGTCACTGATTGGTATCAATCTGTTTCTGGCAGCAACGTATAGGAGTTTACAGACTTGTAACTAAGCCTCACAGGTGAGGCTTTAAGAATAACACCTTGAGATGCTGTAGCATCAAGGAACAGTACCACTCCTGCCTGAAAGATAAAATCAAACTAAATGATCTTGCACTTCAAAAACAAGAATTCCTAGAGGGCAGTGAGATGCATACAAATATGTAACAGAGAACATTTGAGCAAAATGTGAGATACTAATTTACAGGCTACATGCCAGCTTATAGAGAACTGGAATAATTATTTAAAAAAAAAAAAAAAAAAAAAAGTAAAAGCAACTGAAGCAACTGTGGTTGATAACTTTCTGCAAGACGGCCTTAATTCTTAGGCACTGACACATGAAAATTCAAAAAAAGAAATATCAGTGAGCTGGTGAATGATATCCAACTCAGGCATAATCATAGAATCATGGAGTGGTTTATGCTGGGAGGGACCTAAAAGCTCATTCAGTTCCAATCCCCTACCACGAGAAAGGACATCTTCCACTACAGCAGGTTGCCCCAAGCCCTGTCGAGCCTGGCCTTGAACACTGACAAGGATGGGACAGCCACAGCTTCTCTGAGAAACCTGTGCCAGGGTCTCACCGCTCTCATAATGATGGCTTTCTTCCTAATAATTAATCTAAATCTCCCCTCTTCTGGCTGAAAGCCATTCCTCCTCATCACTATTTGCCTTTGTAAAAAGCCCCTCTCCAGATTTCTTACAGGCTTTCTTTAGGTATTGAACCATTGTTGATGCATGATATTTTAGAGAAGCAAAAATCATGAGATACAGCAAGTCACATTTGACTTCTTGTATACTTGTTCTTTTGTCATTTCCTCTACACTTCACCAATAAAATTTCTTGTCACAATTTTAGATAAAATATTTAGAGCTCAGATGGCCACAGATTCTCCAGGTGCATTGCTGAAAAATGTTTAGTATACAACTGTCTTTACAGAAATTCAAATACAGGCTATTTCTGCTGCCTCCTGTAAGAAAACAATTTGTCTACAAGTGGATCCAGTGACTGTGCAATTTCTTTTCAGATATCATATTTCAAAAATAGTTGTTTGTATATTCTACACAATTACCAAGGAATATCTCA
>JAOEHX010016845.1:0-23317 GCA_025448015.1 Bolborhynchus lineola | reverse complement strand
AGTGGGAGGTGTCCCTGCCCATGGTAGGGGGGTTGGAACTAGATGATCTTAAGGTCCTTTCCAACCCTGACTATTCTATGATTCTATGATTTACTGGCCATATGAGATGTCCAACAAATGTTGTAGGTAGTGTCAATCTTCAGGGCAAGTCTT
Organism: Bolborhynchus lineola; assembly: GCA_025448015.1. Classification (NCBI taxonomy): domain Eukaryota; kingdom Metazoa; phylum Chordata; class Aves; order Psittaciformes; family Psittacidae; genus Bolborhynchus; species Bolborhynchus lineola. The sequence goes on along the minus strand of JAOEHX010016845.1, from coordinate 23,164 downwards.
CCTGTGTACAGACTGCAGAGACATAAAGTGGTCTCTAATGTACATCGTACTATCTTTAATTTTAATTATTAAGAGTATTTTAATGATGATTTTAATGATAACCACTGCTGAAATGAGGTGTTGTGGTTGAGAGTCATGGATGACTGTTACAAATAATAGTGTCTCAGGTCTAATGATCTAATCTCAAACTCAATGAAATTATGAGGTTCCTTTGTCAAATTAAAAGTGACTTAAAAAAGAAACAGAACAAAACAACACTTTTAAAATGGAACCTGTGAAAAAAGGAGTATTTTTATAGCTTTTGTCTTAGGACATCTTTCCTTCAAATAAGGCTGACTGCATAATAGCACTGAGAAAGGCAGATAATTGCTACTTCAGCAATAGAACAGCAGGAATGCCTGAAACTCCTTCCTCCCTGTGATTTAGCCAGTAGCTGAAACAGATTAATTCTCTACCTTAATGTTTCTTTTGGACTCTGTTTGGCTGACTTCAATTTTGCCAACCCCCAAAATTAATATTTGGGAGACTTCCCTCTTTTTGCCCTTAAATAAATCATTGTTTGTGAGTTTTGTTCTCTTTTGTGCCTCCTTTTAACCTCTGCTGCACTCAGAGCTCAGGGACAATGATAGGTGCAGTAACACCTGCCAGGTTTGAGCAGGGAATGCTTTCAACTGCTGCTGTCAGAGTTCCCTCTCCTCAAAAAGCCAAAAGCCAGCAGGATTTTGGGATGGGCAATAATCAGTTATGTCGGGTGAGGGAAATAGGCCAGCTGCAGTATCAAGTAAGAAAACAGAAATCTTAGCTCCTGAACCAGAAGTATACCTCACTAATATTGCACTGCACCCAGGACTACATCCAGGCTTAGGAGGAAGACACATTTTGGGTAGAGGCTGGTTCTTCCAGCAGGTTCCTATGCCCGTGCCAATGGTTACTGCTGTGGGAATGGCTGAAGAGCACTCTTCATATAAGCTAACCTGCACAATTCATGTGGGACTACCACACATTAGCTCATTCTTTTCCTGTCTTTGCAATGAGAATGTGGACAAATGGTTGCTGACAATCCATAAGGATCTAAAAGTGCTCTTCCCTTTAGAGCACCTATATCATAAAACACAAAATAAAGATCTTATAACATTATCTGAATAATGATAAAAACAGTAGCAGTAGAAAGAAAGCCATGGCTTGTCTTGCTGCTATAAGGTAGGCTGCAGCCCACAGCAGCTTGAGGAAATGACCACCACGGTCATCATGATGTGCTGAGGCAAAGCGGATGGAAATTTTTCTTTCTATCAAGTAAGGAAACAGCCTGCTATTTGCAGTAGTGTTTAGAGCAAATGCATGCAAACACTTGCTCATCTGAACTGTGAAATGAATGCATTACAGTTAGCATCTGAGATTCAGTATTGAGCTTTTCCCAGTATTTAAGATGAAGCACATGGATCTACTAACACCAGCGTGCTGAGCAGGAAGTAGCATGCCTAAATGTCACCTGAGTGTCTGGGCTGCGAGCCTTCTTTTCCACTGGTTCACTAACATTTGGGCATCTTTTCCATGCTCAGAGGAGCAGAAGTATACAGCTTTCTGAATACACAGTGATTATCCGTTGGTGAAAGCACACACAAGAGAGCTAGGTTAAATGTGCCTAGCATGCAAGCTGCAGCACCCCAGGGTGACATGTTCTTATTGGCCACGCAGTTGTCAGTCATATGGGAAAACATCAGTCTTTGTTGCTCTTTGGAGCAGGCTAATCCTCCGTCTTGATTGGTTGCTGTCTCCTACCTTCTGTCTTTTTTCCTCAGTTTTCTAACTTTCTCATTAGTGGTTTTCTCTTGAGGCCTTGAGTTAATAACTAATATGAGTAAAAAATTCAACTTTGTGTTTGTGCGTGTGCTTTTCTTATCTTGCTTGGCTGCCTCACTGCCTGACAGTAATTTTCTTCAGTAAAGCCCCACATCCTAATTAACTAATTGGACCCTGGGCTGTGGGATATTGTTTATGATCTTCGGAGAGGACAAGGCATTTTAGCACAGCTATTCTCAAACTGTTAATGTTTGCTCCATTAGGGGCCTGGGGAATACATCTCCTAGTGAGGGAAAGTGGCCCATCCCTAGGGAGCTGCTGAGAGATAAGTAGAGAAGGGAGGAAAGCAAGAAGATGGTTTGGGAACATAGCCAGGAGGTGAAGAAGTGCTTAAAAGGTTCTCTCTGGGTGAGGTGACAAGCACCAAGAAGTGTGACTGAGGCAACTCATGGATTTTGAGAGCTGTTGGTAAAAGCTTCCTTCCCTTGTTCTCTCTGGTCCTGGTGTCCCTGACGAGGGGTACTGGTTTAGCTTGCAGAAGTTACAGGCTTCTGGTTTAGCTTGCAGAAGTTACAGGCTTCTGGTTTAGCTTGCAGAAGTTACAGGCTTCTGCTTCCTTTCTCAGCCTGGCTGTTAGGAGCACATTCACTCCTTTCTCACTCTGCCCTCTCCTTGACGTGCCCCCTGCTGAGCTTGAGCCAGCACTCCCCCTGCACCTATGTAAATCAAAACCAGCTCTTCTGTGGGAAGTGCACCCAAAATCCAGAGCCTACTTATGGTGAGGGGGATGTAGAGAAGGAATTTGAGGACTGCTGGCTCAGTGCATCTTCTCCCACACTGCTGAGGAGGAAGTGGCACTTCTCTGCATCCCAAAATAGCATGGCAACATTTGAATGCCCAAATGGCACTGTGTGCCTATATGACAGGGGTTTCTCCTTTGCATAGGAAATACCTCTGTAGAGGCCGAGTTATGCCAGTACCTGGCTGGCTCCCAGAGGAAGAGCTGGGGAGCCTGTGGGGACAGATGCTCACTCTGAAGAAATCACAGGTAGCATCCATCCGTCTTCTCTGGCCCTTCTAGGCAGTTGACCAGCCTGTCAGCCCTGCCTAGCAGTGACCTAGGTGTAAATATTTCAGTGCATTGTTGTTGATAAGCTCCCACTGTCCTTTGGGGTGGTGCTCAGAGGTTCTTCCTCCATCAGAAGGAGCCTTAGGTCTACCTCCTGTCATCAAGTGATCATCCATACAAAACCTAATAGCTGGGAAACCTGTCATTTTGGCTGATGGTTTGCACTTGTTATCTGACAGAATATGTTGACATGTCCCTCTCCTTCTCTGGAGTTCCCTCTCTGCTGTTTTTTTTTTGGTGGGCTTTTGTTTTTGGATGTTTGGTTGGGTTTTTTTATCAAACTTCAAACCCTTCTCCTGTTCTACTCTTCCAAGTATTTTCTGGTTACTTACCTAGGTTCCAATGATTAGTGTTTTTGAAGGGGTGAAACTCTGCATTTTCTATCTCCTTTCTAGTCAGACAGTTAAATACTACTGCAATAGGTTTCTTACACTGAAATGAAGTGTGGAAGAAATGGGAGATCAGGACAGTTTCTTGAGCTTTTATACAACAGTAATCATTAACTTTGACTTCCTATCTATATGCTAGAATTGAATGAACAGAGCCCTTGCTATGAAACTACTTTTCTTTAGTTGCAAACTGAATCAGCAACTTAACTATAGCACGTTTATTTTTATAGTTGGTTAATCTGACAGCCTGGCCAGTTTAAATGGCACATGCGGGTTAAATACAAAGTATATTTTAAACAACAGCTCAGACAGGAAATGGTCAAATTCAGGCTTCCCATGCAAGTTTAATATCGCCCCCTAGTGAAAGCACATGCTGATACAGCAAAATTGTATCATAAAGCTGTGTGAATCACTGTACCCTTACAAGAAAGGTAGAAGTCAGGAAGAAGACTATTGTGAGCCAGACGGAGGTAATCGTGTGCCTTAGAATAAGCCAGTTTAGTTTTTACATCTAAAATGGATTGAGAGACTTAAACAGGTATGAAATGACATAGAAAATTCTAGTACATGCACTTAGTAAATCATTGCTTCAGCGAGATAAAAACATTTACTAGCTTCATATTTAGTTGTTTCTGGATTCTGATCTGTGCCTGTGATTCCAGGACATCTAATCTTATCATCTACTTAGCTGGGTATGTATTTAAATAGCTGGTTAGACTGGGATGATTCTCTTTCCTCATTTCTGTGCTGTATCTTTCTCTAATGCCATTGACATGCTTGGGAAGAGTAGAGAAAACCGATGTTGTTATCACCCTTGAAAACGAGAGATTAGAGTTTTTGTCTGACACGCCAGAAAACTGATTAGTGAAATAGCAGAGTGAGTTTTGTGTAAAGCTTTCTCTTTTCAGCATCACTGCATGTTGCTCCCACAATGTGGAGCTCTCTCACCAGTGAAATGGGACGATGGGCCGGTAAATCTTAAACTTGTACTGAAGAGCAGCACTATGCTAAACTCTTGGGTGGGAGGCCATCATTTTGGAGGGAAGGCTGATTATTAAAGAGGAGAGCATCATTACATCACAGCATAGGTTAATACTTTTTTCTAATGCCTTAAATGTTTTCCTATTGACTTAGTGAAGGACATGCATTGCTTAAGATAAGCAGACAGCTGCAAACCATCAGGTGAATACTTCCTGCTTTCAAGGGCTGCAGCCCTTGGCTCCCAGGGTCCCCTTCCACTCCTTGCCCAGCACTGAACTGGATTTTTAAAAATTATGTCTCATTCAAGGGCAAGATGTTGGAAAGCTCAGAAGCTCAAACATACAGTCAGGTCTTATGAAATACGCAAACCCCAGGAATGCATAGCTGAAAGTAACACTTTGTGTTTCTTCCAGAGACACAACTGATTTGAAATCCTTTGCAGCTAAGGCAAGAGCTGGCTCCAAACCCTGACAAATCTCATTCACAAGCTATTTCAGAGTACTTAGGCCAGTGGCTGTCTCTGTACTACAGGGTTTACTCTACCTGTATAGACTGATTATACCAGCATGTAGGTTTCCTCCCCTGTTTTATGGCAAGGGAGGGGAAAGGTGCTGAAAGATTTTGGCTGTCGTACAAGTCTTGATATATTTAATCTGTGCTATGTGGTATGAAAATGGAGAACACTAGTATGAGTATGAAGTAGTATCCCTGTGACAAAATTATTTTTAGCTTGCCTATGCTTCAATGTGGAACTATTGCATGTTGTATACCTATGAAGAAGTCGTGTTAGAGGGCAGCAGGGAGAAAAGCTGCCTCTTTACCTCCTCCCCAGCTGCTGAGCTCTGGTCATGCTACACTTTGTGGCAGGGAGGCAGGAGAGACCCCATAGTTCAAAGGACACATTTTTCAGGTCTTTTTGACATGGCTGACCCAGCAGATCTGAGGCTCACTGATCTTGCTCCACTACAACAGATTTACTCAGGAGCCCTTTGGCATGTTAACTTCAGGAGGAGGGACATCCAGCATTGTTCTTGGCTGACCAGAAAGGTGTGGCCTCTAGGCAGTCGGTGCATGGTCCTACAGCTATGACATTCAACATCTTAATCTTGTGAATCTCCATACCAAAATACAATGCTACTTGTACCTGCCATTTTATTTTAAGGAGTACCATTTATTGAAGATAGTGGAGCCTGCAGGTATTTACATTGCATGTAGACCAAGGCAACTGTAAGTTAGATATTTTATGTTCAATTACCCTACGAATGCTTAATTCAGTAAAATTAATTCAAAGGATTTCTCATTCACTGGTAGTGGGGCATAGTTCAGATGGGGCATCAACCCATTGATGTATCTGTGAGAAAGGAGAGGTCTGGAGGAGAACAAATGACTTTCTTGTTGCTCTACTAAAAGACCTTGAGGGCTTTACAATGCCTGCTGCCTCCTGAGGCTTTTGTTCTGTTTTCAAGGAGAGGCTGGGTAGGCTGTTGCTCTTTAGTGGTACTTTCGTGAGTAATCTTTATGAAACAGAGAGGAGTGTTCCTAATTCTACCACTCACTGTGTTAAGTACTCACTAATGTGCAAGATGCTTATGATCTAGTCTATGCCAAAAAAAAACCCTAGTCTTTCATGCAATTGTTAAGATGTGCTCTGGGTAAACACTTTGCACTTTCTTGTAACTTTGCATTTCAGCTCAAATTTCTCATTTTTGGTCTCAACCCAAGGGAGACAGAGTTAAAGGGTCATATTTTTTTGATACAGATTTCTAGGCTGAGAATTTAACTCCATGCAATGTTACTGTGATGTAATTTCTGTGTTAAAGAAGACCTATCTTTTTAAGGAATTAAGGCTTAAGTTGTTAATGACATTGAGATGAAGTCAAATATATATGATTCCTTATAGTAGTAACCTATGTGCAAATATATGTATAGCATGTTATTCCTAAAGCCTAAGGGGAAAAGATTAAAGGAAAGAAAGTGTCAAGTGGGAATTCCCACTTGTCCAGGTTCCCTTCAGGCCCTGAAGCCCAGAACACAGGCAGAAGGAAGGAGACAGGAGGCAAAAGGCAGGCAGGGTTAAATGACAATTAATCATCCCATCAGTGCTCAAAGACTCTGCTGCCAGTAAATGTTGAAGCTGAATTCTCTGTGCAGCACTCGCTTGCCTGTTGAGAAGCAGGATTGCAGGAGATTTGCTTTTAGTAAAGGAGCGGATGCTGCTGAGGAGAACGGACATGCCATGATTGGCTGTATCTATAGCAGAAGCTAAAAACAGCACAGGCAGGTGAGTCCCTGATAGCACAATGTGAGGGAACCACACTGTCTCAGAGAGCAGCCAGTTATGGCTTGCTGCTTCTTACTGGAAGGTAGAGTCAGCACATGTCTCTAATAGCCCTTTCCTCCCTTGGAAGAATACAGCTTGGGGATAATCCCTGCAATCTACAGGCAAGAGTCCTTTTCCTTACAAGTAGTCTTGACCCCCACCAAAAGCCAGTTCCTGTGAAATTATTGTATAAGTAGATGACTTGCAAATGAGACCTAGCTGGCTCTGGGGCATTAAGTAAAAAGGGGGAAATGCTTGTTCTATTTGTATCATTCCTTTTTCTTTCTCTCTCAAATTCCACGTATAAACAAAAGTTGATTTTATTTTTTTTTTAAATCCCCCTAGAATAATTATCTTCTTATTTGGACTGTAAAAGGAGCTGGTTGTCTCTGAAAGGACAGAGGTAAAATATGAACTCATCCAATGACATTAGTAAGCCTAATGCTGACAAAGGCACTGAATCATTTGTTTTCCTTCTCACAGTGGCACATATAAATCAATACTTATATTTCGTGGCTTGATCTCTAGTGTGATGAAGTAGGAGCAGTATTTGATGCTGTGGGAAATGCACTGTGTTATGGCAACAACTGTAAATTCAAGGAGCATGAACTGTGAACGAAAGGTGACCCCAGCTTTTGAAGAATTTGTGCCCAAGTCCTATGGTGTCAGCCTGTCAGTGGTGCAGACACAAGGTCAGACTGACATTGATCCTAAGTAAAATAACAGGGGAAACACTGAGAGAGCATTGCATTACAAAAAAGGTAAAGAGGATTGATGTAAGATTTGGAAAGCTTTCTTGTTAGGCAAAACAGATCTTCATCTTTGCTGGGATGACAAATTTAACAAAAGTAATTGTATATATTTAATCGACCTAGCTTTCTTAAGATATTAGACTTTGTTTTGACCCAAAATTAGTTTTGTACAGCATTAGGCAAGTACATATCAGGTGAAGTAGTTGTGGGGTAACTGAGTGATCCAAGATCATGAATAAACACTAACATAGCTGTCATTGTGGAATCACCAAATAGACATGCCCCAGCAGAGCTCTGGACTATTCCCAGTACGCAGACAATGAACCTTGCAGATCACAGGGACAGGAAGAGTGGCCCATTCTCACCATGCAAAGAAACCTGCACTGTCGCACAACCTGGATTTCATCAGTTTTGGCCTAAGAGCAAATTACCACTTGCAGAAGGAGGGTATGAGCTGAGGTAGAAGAGGATATTCTTCCTTAAAAGCAGTTTGCTGTGAATAGGATTGGGCACCTTAGTGGACAAGCACCTGAATTTGCAATCTTGATATACCAGAGTAAAGATGACTTATGGAAGTAAGTAACATGACACAGAACAGGATCTCTGTATGATGTACTGTATATAGCACACTGAAATAGGATGTGTAGCTCTGTTCATAAGGTTTTAAAAACATGTTGAAAAGCTAGTGATGTAGAAAAAGCATGTAAATTATTTGAGAGATAAAAGAAAATGTCTGAGAGTGAACCACTTCAAGAACTTGGTTTACATCTCAACACACAATCAAAGGGTGATTTGATCAAAACATGTAATCCCTTCCTTCACTGTGGGGGCGTATTGATGTTTTTCAGGGAAAAGCAGCAAGAATGAATTGTTATTAGTTAGAAAGGGGTGTATTTCTTTGATTTTGCTTAGCAGTGCTCATGACCTGTTGCAGCAAACTCCTGAGGGAAGTAATGGAAGATCTGGTCAAGGAGCATCAACTATGAGCTGCCCAGCAAAGCCATGGAGTGAGGTGAGAGGCAGGGGCAGTGACCCCACTGAGAAGGGGTGCAGTCCCACAGTAGGGTGAGTGTAACCAGGTTCGTCCAACATATCACTGGACAAGTCCAAAGTGATGAATTAGGTCTGAGGTCAAGCTTGGAAGCCATGACAGCAAGTCAAGGTCTGTATCACTGGTACATGCTGGACACAGTGGAGCTGCCATGTGTAGCTCAGGCAGAGATCAAGGGCAACAGGGCAAGTGTCTCATCTTACAGGCATCTCTTGAGAGAACAGAGGTGACCCACGACCAAGGCTTCTTACAGTTCTGATTCAGGACTGGACAGCTGCACTACAGATCAGCCTGAAGACAAAGCAGCCAAACCCCAAGGAGCTGGGGGAGGACAGACTTGGTCCCCCCACAGATCTTTGCCTCTTGATGGCTTCACATCGAGGCTAGGTACGTATTTTATGCCATCTATGTTTGATTCCAAAAGCATAAATTTGCTACAGCTTATTCTAGAAGTATTATTTGTACAGCTTATTCTATACTGAAAAATGAACTGGATGATGTAAGAATTCTGAAATTAAGGTCTACAGCTGAATGCATGAGCAAGTTGTAGAAGTTACATTGATTTAAGATGTGGGAGGTAATAATTTGACACTGGAGGAGTTGATCATATAACATTTAGGGAAGAAGAGCCATTGTATCTGGCTTTTCTTGCTTACTTACGCAAGCAGCTAGTCCAGTAATTCCAGCAATTTCCATCTCTTAGTCTTTAATTGCACTGAAGTATTTAAATTAATATCCTGTTAGAATCCAAAATGTTAGGCTTTTCTGATTCTAAGGCCAGTAGTTCACTGCCATTTCTTGGTTTGTGTTATTCCTTCCTGCTCCACTGTTTTCTTTAGCTTTGTTCTTATGGACTACAGCACCCGAGGCACTTGATTCTTCCTCCCAGTATTCTGGCCACCTCATGGCTGTCCTGATATCCTGGCAAGCATCTCCCTTCAGCCTCTGCTGCAGAGAAGCCCACTGCCCCCAGAGCCTCTCACACTGTGCAAACGAACTCTCCACACCACAGAGTGTGTGTTTTCCAAGCTGGCTTCAGGTGGTGTTTATTCAGCCCATCGGCCATGCTCCAGGCTGTTGGGTCTTTGCTTTTGATGGACTCAGCTGCATCATGCAATATGATCTCTGAGCCAAGGCTTGGGCTACTCCAGCATCCCTTAAATGATACAAACAGGCCTTGGACAGAGAGGCAGAAGTGACCACACTTGAACACCAGGATATTTATGGCTGTAACCTTTTCTAATAAAAACACACTTCAGCTGCATTTTTGTGTGCAAAAGGCAGAAGACTTCTTGTACAAAAGACATTGGATCAGCCACTTCAATGAGGTTCTACTCACCATACCTCTTACCTGCTTGAAGCTAAGGAATGCCTTTATGATTACAGCAGAAATATTCTGTTGTCATCACGATGAGAAGTCTGCCAGGTACCATAGAAATTGACAGGATTTTTGCAATGTATATTTATTTGGTGAATTTTTTTTTAACTGATGCAGTGTAATTCCACCTTTAAGTATAAGGATAGAGTACTGAAAATAAGAATCTAATTATCTGTAAAAAAAACAGACAGTGCTGCAGCTCCTAAAATCTTTCTTCTCTCCAGTGATGGTAGGGTGGATAAAAATCACCCTCTCCTGTCCTTGATCTCCACAATGTCCTGGGTATGGTGAAATGGACAAATTCCAAAATACACAAAGCTGTTAACCCTAATTGTTGTACAGTTTCAAATGCAATGATTGCATAAATCTTTGGCTCTTCTCCCAGGCATTGATCCTGTTCTCCAAAAAGCCTATTCTAGAATAGGAGAGGGTTTTTTCAAGTTCACTGAGATCATATGAGATTTTTCTTGTAATATTTTTACACACTGAGATGACAAAGTTTGCTTAAAACTTTCAGCACTCCAGATGTGGTCTCAGCTTCAGCTGTTTGGCTGCTGCAACTCAAGAAATTTTTAATTGATTTTTTTCTGGAGGTCATTCATCTGCTTATGTTGTATACGGTAAATACTTGTAAATATTTTTAGCAAACTAAGTAGTTTATGAGAGGTTCTGTTCAAAATAGGCAACAATAAAATTGTTCCAGACTTAGCTGTGACACAGCAGTACAGCAGGGCAGAAAGCGTTTGCAGAGTTTGAATGATGTGACTTACAATCATAGAATCACAGAATGGTTAGGGTTGGAAAGAGCTTAAAGACCATCTAGTTCCAATACCCCTGCCATGGCAGGGACACCTTCCACTAGACACCTTCGACTGCTGAAAGCCCTGTCCAGCATGTCCTTGGACACTGCCAGGGATGAGGCAGCCACAATTTGTCTGGCCAACCTGTTCCAGTGCCTCATCACTTTCATAGTAAGGAACTTCTCCCTTACATCTAATCTAAATCTCCCTTCTTTCAGTTTAAAATCATTCCCCCTTGTCTTATGACTTCATGCTGTTGTAAGAAGTCCCTCTCCAGCTTTCTTGTAGGCTTCAATTAGGTAGTGGAAGGGTGCCATAAGGTCTCCCTGGAATTTTCTCCAAGCTGATCAAGCCCAACTCTATCAGCCTGTCTTTCCAGAAGAGGTGCTGTAGCCCACAGGCCATCTTTGTGGCCCTTCTCTGGACCTGCTCAAGCAGGTCCATGTCCCTGTAGTGTTGGGGGACCCAGAGCTGAATGCAGTCTTGGGACTGCATTCTGTAGTCTTGCAGAATGGGGTCTTACCAGAGCACAGTAGAGCGGCAGGATCGCCTCCTTTGATATGGTGGCCACAGTCTGTTTGATGCATACCAGGACATGGCTACCTTTCTAGGCTGTGAGCACACACTGCTGGGTCATGTTGAGCTTCCTGTGAAGACAGAGGCTGTAACATCTCATTCAATTTGGTAACGGTGAAACAGATGGCAAGCAATCTGCTTTCTTTTGGGAGTTTTGGCTCGTGCTGTTTAGTTCTTATATTTTCTTCTTTAGTGACATTCTGATGATCAGGGATGGCTCCTCTGTACTGTTCAAAACCTTGCTGATGCTCTCTGGCAATACATTAATACCTTGGCTTTTGAATGCATTTCAAAATAGATGTTTACATTAATGTTCATAACACAAGGAGGAGAACTACAGAACTACAATTTAGTTCAGAATTGCACCAAATAAACAAAAAAACACCCCAAAATTGGATGATACATTATTACTGAAGTCCATAACAAATTACCATGCATTATAGTGATGAAAACTGTAAAGGTTATGTGATCTTTTTGTTATTCTAATATTCTTGAGTGAAACAGAGAAAATCAGGACTGCTCAAGAGTTGCAATCTTTAACATAGAGGATGAATTCTGTTAAGTACTTAAGACGGCTTTGCCAAGATGCTTCATTTATAAATAGCACTGATCCATGAAAAAAATCTATCATTAGTTACTTCATTTACCATTTGGGCAGCAAATGGAGATGAACTGCACACAATTTGTCATTTCTTTTCATGTCCAGAGTGGGTGTGCCAAGGAAATACACAGAATGCTGCTGAGTGTTAAATTTGAATGTAACATTTGCATAACAGGCAAAAATGTCATACGGTACAAAATCATATTTACTCTGTATCACTAGTACAGTTCTGAAACAGGATTCTGAAAAGGTAAACAGCACAGCTGAATTAATGCATGCAAAGTAATTTGCATTGGCAGTGTTACTAGTTTTGTACTTTTTCCATTACTATTATTCTTTACTTTGATATAATGATATTTTAGACAAACTAAATTAGTGATGTCTTAATTTTTATTACATAATGGACATTTCATGCTTTAAGGGTCAAGCTCTAACATCATTTAGGCCAATAGCAGCCTTTTTCAGCTAAACTAATCTAACAAGACTGTCGTAGATTTAATAGCAGGCACTATATGCCAGTGAAATAAGGCAAAGCATCACTGAGAGTCTATCCAAATTGTCTTTGTGACCTCTGTCATCTACAATATATCCAGTTTACCAAAATGCAGTCTAGTAATACAAAAGCAGCTGTAAAAGAACTGCATGATTTCCTCTGTATTAGATTGCATTAGATGATTTCTTTTTTGCATTAAACTAGTGAAGTATTACAAGTATGTTGGTGCCCTCATTGCTACTAAAATGCCACTTGACCAGAGTCAGCAGTCAGCAAGGCTTTGTTACTTACACTAATTTTTGAGCATGTGAAAAATCTGCCACAATGCATAATGCCATGGATGTGCAGCATCTCCTATCTTACTATACTTACAGGCAGTGGATTGACAAAGTGGCAGGGATGCTACCTCAGCATTGTTTCTAATATTCTGGACGATCTGTAAAAGGTGAAAAATAAGGGCATGGCTCAGTCGATGAGCAGCATCATTTGCATAGGCAGGCCTTTCAGCTCCTCCCCCTTTGTTTCAAATTCAGTTTGCCTTTACTCTATGATAGTCACGTTTTATCTCATATTCTCTGCTCTGTGGAGTGTTTCTTCTTCCAGTGACATCACTGCATTAAACGGTGGATGAACACCCTGAACTTTGTAAAAGGACCTACAAGGACCTAAAGAGCTTTTTGGACTGTGTTCTGAATAACTCCGGTATCTGGTATCCAGAATGAAAGATAAAATCAAAATTACTATTAATTGGCCGGTTAATGAACAAAAATAGACATCAGACCCTTCTGTTTGCAGCCTCCTTTCACATCCAAAGTCTGAATGAAGTAAGAAAACAGAAAGAATCCAGAGAATAATTTGCCAAACCCATAATCAGCATGGTTTCATGACAGGGTTAAAGGTCAGAATGTGCCAAAGTAACTTGTAAAATGGAGGTTTCTGGAGCTTCTCCTCAGTGCTGGAAAATCACTGTTAGACCTTTAGATCTCACTGTACAACAGACTTCAATAAATGGTAACTCCTATTGAAACTCGTGTGTGCTCGAAGGTCTGACAGAATAGATAATCTGTGGATATAGGCTTAAATTATGTGTTTTTTCCCTAGCAGGTTCTCAAGTGGATTAATTGTTTTATTAAATATATTGTCATCTCACATTTTGGAATTATTTTTTTCCTTACTTTTATTTTCATGTACATATGAAATACATTATCCTAGCTTGTTATTTTACTATCAAACAATGAAAACTTATTAGGAAAAGAAGTACTGCATTTGTATTGCTATTTTTGCTGGGGTTTCTGAGGCTAATAAAATTTATTTTAACTATTCCAATACTTCATGGAAGGTGCAGTGACAATTTTGAACTAGCATTTTCTGCACAGAGAATTCTACTGTCAATACATAAAATCCTAACAAAATCCAGTTTGTAATTTCTTGGGAGTAAGCCAGCTTTAACATAATGTTACACGACTAACATAACTGGAGTGAGAGGAGTTAACATATTATTGGAATTGATTTTAGAAATGAGATCAGAATCCTGCGACCTTCCTTCTTATAAAAAACCCCAAACAAACCAACAAATCACCAACAAAACATACTGCATATTTTTCTCAAAGATTGTTGAAAGAGTCAAGACAAGATTTTACTCTCAGCACCATGACTGTAAAGCCATTCTTCTAGTTATTATCTTGCGGTAGAATTCCCCTCACTGTCTTGTGTAGTGGGTAAAAAGATGCCTGTACTTCAAAGTGCAATTCCTCCATCCTGCTTTAGCGTGTAATGGGATGCATTTGAGGTGTCTATCCCTTGTCACTGGCACTAGAAGTAGTCCAAAGAACTATCTTACTATGGGTAATACTAGCCAAAATGAGTTCTAGCTGTATTTTGCAACAGTGAAAGTGGGAGGTGAATTGGGGGTAATTGATTACAATAAAAATAATGTTTCTACAGGATTATTTCTGATATTTTTGTGGTTTATATTTGGTGGCAGTCCTCCATTTACATATAGTTTATAGTACTGTAAACCAGTTATATCTAATTTACTTTATATCAAACTTTGTGTCTTCAGCTGAATTTCCCAGGCAAGAAATAAATACAACTGCAGATTTTAAATGGGATTGCAGCTATTTGTCCTCAAAACAGGAGGGAAACTTTTACAATCTTAGTAACTCATAAAAGTAAAGGGATCTTTTTACCTATGAAATGTTGTTCATTAATAACATATCAATAAACAACTTCATTACTGTCAGCCTCAGAACTAGTTCATGATAAATGTGATAGGCTGTAAAGCCAGATTTACTTTTTGATCGTGCTTTCAAATGTAGTATATTACCTTCAAATCCAGCTCAGATTTTCTCAGATTCTCTTCAGGCTATGTGAATAAAGAAGAGTATCAAAGAGTAAAGAGAATAAACAAGCAAATTAGAAGAATTTAAAATGCCATCAATAATGGAGGGGGTTGATGGTATGAGTGAAAGGCTAAGGAACTTTAAAAAACATTGCTGTCCCAAATGTTTTATGTTGAAACACAAGAGGGATGTGGACCTGCTCGAATGAGTCCAGAGGAGGCCTAAGAAGATGATTAGCATGCTGGAGTACCTCTCCTGGAAAGGCAGGCTGAGAGAGTTGGGCTTGATCAACCTGGAGAAGAGAAGCTTCCAGGGAGACCTTATAACAGTCTTTGAGTACCTAAAATGGTACGCCAACTACAAAAAAGGTGGAGAGGGACTCTTTACAAGGGTGTGTAGGGATAGAACAAGGAAGAATGGCTTTAAAGTGAAAGATTCAGATGAGATGAAATTCAGAAGAAATTCTTCACTATGAGGGCGGTGAGACACTGGCACAGACTGCCCAGAGAAGCTGTGGCTGCCCTGTCCCTGGCAATGTTCAAGGCCAGGTTGGATGGGGCTTTGAGCACCTTGGTCTAGTGGTCCTGCCCATGGTAGGGGGATTGGAACCAGTTGATTTTTAAGGTCCCTTCCAACCCAAACCATTCTGTGATTCTATGATTCTATGAAAGTTAGAGTCCATCTGGGATAGAAGCAGGAGCAGAAATCAGATGAAGTAGAAGAATCACATGCATTTAGTGTTTGGAAATGTGTGTGTATACGGAGAGAAAAGTGCACACAATTACTAGGAGCCATTATGTGTGTGGCAGAGATTGTGCAGAAGGACCCTGAACTTTTTGTGATAAAGCTTGAGTTTTACCACACAACATAGTCACCACAGCTTTCTATCATAGTGGAGCAGTCAACCTTATAGCGAAGGTTTCATAAATGTTTGTTAAATCTTATAAGCTGTGTTCAAATGGAACAGGAATTTGAACTTGGTACAGGAGAGAAGATCCGTAGCATCAATTTCCCAGGCTTTAATTTTCTTTAAAGAATTATGAATGTAATAAGATGAAAAAGTCCAATTTTTGAAAAATACTGATTTTTTAAAAAATACCAGTAACTGGCATGTTAAAATGTGATGGCATAGAGGGAATCTGTGATCTGGTTGAGAGGTGACACAAAATTATGCGTCAAAGAAAGCATTCAAAGATGGGTCCAACTGCTATACAGAATTTCACTGTTAACACTCTTGTACTGAAAGCAGGAAAGACAACAGGTGCAAATACTGTTGGTTGTAACAGCTTATTGTGCTTGCAGCAAACATACCACAAAGTCAAAAGAAGGCTAGCGCTGGAACAAGCTGAAGCACGCATTGTCTTGGAAGATTGTTTTTCTTCCTGTTTGAACTCATTACTTAATTTTAGATCACTAACATCGCCTCAAACTTAAGGGCGCAATATACGTTAGCATACCTTATATATCACATGACTCTCCCTTGAGGATAAAACAGTTTCTGAAATTGTAGTAACTGGGGTGGGGATTGGAAAAACAGAAGAGATGCAAAAAGCTTCCTTTATAAATGGGCACGTTGAGAAACACAGCAGAGGTTCTCCACAACTGTTTTTACACTTCTGTCAAAAGGGAACTATGGACAGTTGCCCAATTCATAAGCCAAGTAGACTGATTGTCTTTTGGGCTGGTATTTGTTTTACATATTGAGGACAGACTGAAAAATTTGTCTTGAATCACTTCCCTCCTCCCCCCACCACAGACATTATCCCTGGGCTTGTGCTTTGACGAACCTGCCCTTGACCTTTCTGTTCCATTACTGACGCCCCTCCCAACAGCCTGCAGTAAGGACAAAACATGGCACAAGCCCAACGTGCTCTAACTTTATTCTCTTAAAGTTGTTTTCCCTTACAAAGCATTTTTGTACGAAAGGATACCATATGGTTCTAGGTTAACAAATCCTTTATAGAAATACTGCTTCCTCTGTTGCATAAATGAGTAAAGATTCCTATCAGCAGTAATAACGTATTTCCCTATATATTAAGCAATGTATAAAAGCTGAAGCGGTTTTGGCCACCTTCCAGGCATTAGGAGAAACTCAATACTTGGTAGCTTCTATATGGAAAGAATTAAAATTAGCCTCATGCTTCTTTCTTATATATTAAGAGATTTTTCTCATGTTCTGATTATCGACTAAAAGATACTGTTCCCATCTTCATCTAGTAAAGTTACCTCCCACTGCATCCACCTACCCTAACTAAAGGCCATAAGATTTTTTTGTTTCAGGAATCTAATGGATTTAATGCTTTTCTCATTTTGCCAACTAATTTCCATTTTTCTTCTAAGTCTTCTGCAGTGGCCTATGATTTGCATAATAATTTAGGAAAGAAATGCACCATTCTTGTCTATGTGCTAAAATTCAAAATCTGAAATGTTCTTGCTGCTCAGAGCGCCTACTGAACTTCTCTCCATCATGTTAAGTGATTGCGAGGCATGTTGTATTGCTCATTGATGGGTTTGTTCGTAAACTAGGCAACTATAATCCTATCAGATACAATATATTCAAATACTGATCTATTAGTATGCATGATGATTATACAGAATAATTCTGCTCTCAATATATGGGTTAGTATAATAGTGAGGATTTCAACCTCCTGTGTAATACCATGTTGATTTTTACTGCCCTTAGCACTGCCTTGATGGGTGCAGTTTTAAATTATACCTTGATCATTTTGAAAATCCAGTATTTGTAGGTGAGGAGTTTTATGAACATAGCTTAATATTGTAATGTATCTTTAGATGGCATTATTAGCAAATCTTACACAGAATTCCTGTAATTGAAATTGCCTTTTAAATGCAAACATTTTCTCCTTCTCTTGAAGTTAATTGTATTCAATTTGAAAATGATAGCGAGCTTATGAAAGTTGTTTCGTAGATGGAATATATATTTTTTTCCGTCTGAATTTCTGATATGCCTGTTACTGTACACCAAAAGCTTTTAATTTCAGCAGGTCTGTAATGGATAGCTGAATATTTACACAGTGTTTATTTCCAAAGTCTCCTGAAGATCTGTCTAGTGAGCATACTCCACCTGGCATTTCCAAAGCTACTTTCAAGTCAGAGAACAACATCCATCACAAGTATTTTATGAAGTGATTATTTCGAATTGATAGTTTAAAGAAATAACAAGAACAGCCACAGAGAATTCATTATTGTTGTTGAGTTCAGAGCTGTAGGATGAAATCAGATCAGACTGGTTTGGGCTGTAAAGCAAGAGACTCCCTGGAGAGAAACATTGGGGCTAGTCTGGGGGAAGCAAAACAACCTTTCTTCTCTGTAATGGAAGATATAACCTGGAAAGCAAGCTTTTGGGATTGTTTTTTTTTCTGGGATACTGCAAACTAGCATGGTTGGCATTGGATGAGTAAAATAAAGGATAAATGAGGATGAATTTCCCAGCTTAATGAAGCCGCTGAAACATTACTTCTTTCTGAAACATTACTGCATAAGGATTCCCTAATTTTAAAAATAATGAACTACGCAAAATTTAATTAACAATGAATTCTAATAAAAATTGTCACAGGAGAAGAACCTGTTGAAATCTTGTGTGTAAGCAATATTTGTCACTTAAAATCAGGGTTAATAAAAAAAGCCAGAGAGGGGTTAACCTATTTCTCTTTAATGGAGGAACAATACAGTTTCCAAACTAGAATAGATGTTTCACTGCCCTGTAAAGTTAGTAGTGAAATCACCTTGGAAGTGTATAAATATAATGAATGTAAAGGATATAGGCTGCAACAGATATGTATTAGAGAAGAGGATGAGAAGTAGTAGGGCTGTTACCACTGAAGGTGAGAAAGGAGCAGAAAGCCATGCACAGAGATGGAAGATCTGGTTTCATTGTCCTGTGGAGGCATGAGGAAAGAGGGTTTAGTATATTGTTTGCAAGAGGCTTGCAGTTTTGAGCATGGAAGCTGCTTCCTTTGTCTGATTGTTCTTCATATGTAAATAATATTTATTCACTAATAAAATTGGCTAGTAGAAAGTTCCATTGTGACTATTCAGAGACATTAGTGTATGTGGGAAGGACGCAGCTTTCCTACGGGGGAAAATTGTCCTTTTTCCCCCTGTAGGAAGCACTAGTGTGGCATTAACAATATGTATTGACCAATCTGAACTGACGGACTGCTTCATAAATAATATAATAAATAAATAATGGCCCTCATAAGGGGCTTTTATTTATCTGAAACCAAAATTTTGGCAAACAGTTCAGTTCAGAGGGTGTTAAAATAATAAAGGCTAACTGTAGAAGTTTCTCACTTTCTTTGAGAAAGCCTTCATCACTGAGAAGTAAGCCAGGAAATTGTTTGAGACTTGTTTTAAGCCCAGAGCTGCCTGGATTTTGCATTTTGTGGATAATAATACACAGTAATACATAATAAATGCAGTGAGAGCTTCACACAAATGGCTCTTGAAAAAAATCACAAACAAAAAAGGCATTGTCTTGCAGTGAACAGTTAGGCACTGCTCTTACAGGGATGGTTTTGTGTCCCATTCGCATGCATAACAATTCTCGATATTCACTAATGAGAGAAAAAAAATGCCCCACATTCCACCACTGTTAGAATGAGAATGGATTCCCTGGAGCTCACACAGTTTAAGTAATTATTAATTAGTGAAGATTTCATGCTTACAGCTACAAGGCTTGCAGATAGGACTGGACACTATTTTTTATGTAAACATATATTTGCTTATTTTTGGTCCTTTTTGATTAAAAAAAAAGGTTCATTCTCATAATTTGTTTGTTGGCTCTTAAGGTTTTGGATTTTTACTTGAGAATGCAATTGCCTCAAGTTTTGAGACTGACCTTGCCAATACTTAATGGGCTCATTGTCACAAGTGAATTGTCCAAAGATACTTCTCTTTCTTCTGTATGTTCTGCTTTACATTACTGTGACAGTTTTACATCATCCAATTAGTGTCTGTTCTTCCCCACCTCCTTAGGCCTGCCTGACAGTGCTACGAATTGGCACTGCATGGAGGTAAGAAGAGGGCAACACTCATGCTACCAAACCCTACATTCTTTAGCCTTTCATGGTTTGCACAGGTATCACATTTACAACCATC
This sequence comes from Bolborhynchus lineola, assembly GCA_025448015.1. Taxonomy (NCBI): domain Eukaryota; kingdom Metazoa; phylum Chordata; class Aves; order Psittaciformes; family Psittacidae; genus Bolborhynchus; species Bolborhynchus lineola. Next base: position 3,431 of record JAOEHX010016845.1, on the reverse strand, counting down.
CTTTTTCTCTACATCCTGCATCTCTACAGTCCCTCTTCTCTTGCTGAAGATGGTATGGCTTCTCTGCCACGTTTACAACAAGAGAGGTCTCCTGCTGAGACACAGGCATTTTTAAAGCACTCTGTATTGTTTGTAGGTGTTCTAAGAGTGGACCAGAAAATGTGACCCCTTGATTTCATTGTGCCTTTCATTCTGATATATTTACTTGTTGCTTAATCTAGAATAATAGTGATTTGACCATATGCCTAGAAGCAGATACATGTAAATGAAAGACTGTGTCTGAACACAGAAGCTAGATTTTTCCACATCTGGCCATTTCTCTGGAGAAAGTAAGAAAGATGTGCAAGTATTTTGGCAGACTTGCAGTGAAAGCAGAGAGCTGAAGTTAATTCCAACTTCCTATAAGTCTGCGCTGCAGCTCCTGAGGATGTCAAGCAGGGCCATCAGATCCACTTAATGATTTTCTTGTGTGTAAAGTAGGTTAATTTAACAAGCTGAGGCACAAAGGATGATGGCTGGATAACTGATTCACAGGATCATAGAACCCTGCTTTAAGATGGAAATATGCATCAGAAGAGTGGAGCACAAGACTTGGAGTGGTAACACTTCAACTGCTTGGCTTGAATTTGCCTCCTGAAGTCTGTCTGACCTGTATATATCATCTCTATTACCTTGGTCAGTCTGAAGTGAAACAAACCACCATTGTTATTTAAATAACAGCGGAAGAACAGTTATTGGTAGACTTAATACTCAAATACTGTGTATAAAGACAAATTTCAGGTTCCAGCGGCTTTGAATTTTCTGATTATTTGTAAAATTATTTTCAATAATATTATCCAAGTATTTATTCATGTTCTCATACCAGGCTTACTTTTTTTTCTGGTGGGTACATATTTTTATAAATGAGAATGCCATTTGGCACTGCACCATGCTATCACAGTGCATTTCAAATGCAAACAAAAATTATTCATCAGAAGTGAAATCTAAATCAGGAAATACAAAATAATCCATAAATTCTTCAGAAGTATTTCTGGCTTTGAATTTCCATGGTTACTGCAACCAAATATGTTTTGAATTTTGTCAAAGTGGGTGCATACCTGCTAATTGGGCCAGCGATTCAAGTCTGACAAGTTAGCTAGTTATGCACTCTTCACTTTATTCACATTAAGAGTGCCAGCAACAGGCTAATGACATTTGTTATTTGACAAGAGAAAACTCTCTTAAACAAATGCAGATTGTGTAAAGACAATCTTCTTGAAGAGCCAAACAAAAAAAGGCAGTGAATGCTGCACATGCAAAGTATCTTCCTCAGATCTGATTTGCACATCATTTAAATAAGCAGCAGGCACAAACAGCGGACACTGCGGTTTTGATATTTTCCTAATTCCCTCTGGTTTGGGCTCCACACATTCCAAAGCAGTTCTATCCCCACTTGGAATATGACAATATGACTATTTTTTTAATATTTCCAGTTTACCAGGTAAGAAGACACTAAAGCAGTTTTCATCCTAGTGTGTTAATTCTTACTCAACCATGGAGTAGTCAGAATAGATAGGTATCTATTTCATGATATGCATGAAAAACTTCCAGTCCCTTTGCGTTAAACTTCAGGCTTTTGAGATGCAGGCATTTGGGCAGATTTTTCCAGGGAAACTGCCTTTTGTTTTGAAGGTATGTATTTCAAATTTTCTGGAGTAACTTGAGGAAACTGGGTATTTCTATATCTTTATATAAATTTTCAGGCACTTCAGAAAATTTTTACAGTATTTTACTTAAATTTGCTACTGTATCTTGATCCAAGAAAGTTCTGTGGTAAATGACAGGCAAATGGTTAGGTCATGGTTGCATTTGTCACTTTGAAAATGAACCCTGAAACACCATGGTTTATTACAGTGGTTCTTAGATAATAACAAATAAATGCTGTGTACCTTTGCCTAAATAACAGCAAATGGATTCAGTTCTATCAGAATTTCATTGGCATTCAGCCTGTGGCTTCATGTTGGTCAAAGCCAATCATGGTCTCGGCTGCCAAGCCTTGCTCCTAAAATCCTATTATTCCTTAGCTGTCAGGCAACTGGAGTGTAAGCATTGTAAAAAACTTTACTTTTGGTTAATTCGAATTCCAAACTGTGTATATACTTCATCATCCCAAAAAAAACTTATGCTTAAGCATTACATTTGTGCAAGGTCCTTGTCCTGGGTTGGGGCAATCTCAAGCACAAATACAGGCAGGAACAAGAAGGACTTGTAAGTGTTGTTGACGAGAAGCCAAACATGAGCCAGCAGTGTGCACTCACAGCCCAGAAAGCCACAATATGTTGGGCTGCCATCAAAAGGAGCGTGACTAGCAGGTCAAAAGAGGTGATCCCGTCCCTCTGCTCTGCTCTTGTGAGACCCCACCTGCAGTACTGTGTTCAGATCTGGGGTTCTCAGCACAAGAGGGACGTGGACCTGCTCAACTAAGTCCAGAGGAGGTCATGATCAGAGGGCTGGACCATCTCTCCTGCCAAGACAGGCTGAAAGACCTGTGGCTGTCCAGCGTGGAGAAGGCTCTGGGGAGACCTTAGTGCAGCTTCCAGTGCCTAAAGGGGGCATACAAGAAATCTGGATTTTTTACAAGGGCACGTGGTAACACGACAAGGTGGAACAGCTGTAAACTGACAGACGGGAGACTTAGGCACAAGAAATTCTTTACTATGACAGCGGTAAGAGATTGGCACAGGGTGCCCAGTGTACTTGTGGCTGCCTCATCCCTGGCAGTGTTCAAGGCCAGGTTGGATTGGGCTTTGAGCAAACTGGCTAGTGGAAGATGTCCCTGCCCATGGCAGCGGGGTTGGAACTGAATGATCTTTAAGGTCCCCTCCAACCCAAACAATTCTATTATTTGCCTCAGCGCAGTTTCTCACTTGGGTGCTAACGGCTAGAGACAATTGGCTCCAGTCTCCAGGCATCTCCTGCCATTAGGCAGCTCCGGCTTTCTTCCTCGGCATCATTCTTGTGTGTAACGGCGTCATCTCCCCTTTTCCAGCCTCGACTCCTCAGGCTGTTTCTGCCATTTTCTTTGCGTCTGAACCGCTCACTATTGACCCTTCTGCTGTGAAATACGTAAATGCCGCTTTTCTCTCTAGAACCGAACTCAACAGCGTAGTTTGCAGGTAGTCCCTAACGGGACTTATGAAAAACAACAACCAAACCCCAGAGCTCTTAACCTCCGCATCCCGCCCAACGCCAAAAGCCGCCGCCCGGCCCGAGCGCAGCCGCAAGCACCCCGCGGCCCCGGCTCCGGCCCCGGGTCCGGGACAGGATGTCCCGCCTGCCGCCCGTCTCCTGATTGGCCCAGCGCCTCGCTGGCGCACTGTGGGCAGAGCCGCGAATTGGCGGAGTTTCCCGTGCCTCCAGTACCGGGGGAGGAGGGAGGGAGGAACCGGCGA
>JAOEHX010016844.1:5446-23289 GCA_025448015.1 Bolborhynchus lineola | reverse complement strand
GCTTGGTTGGTTGTTTTTTTGTTTGTTTTTTTTGTGTTTTGTTTTTTTTTTTAATGGACCAAAAATTCACTCCTATGCCATATCTGCCATGTAGTTGTCTAAGTTTGGGTTATTTCTCCCCATCTCCCCCAGCTCCCCTTCTCAAAAGCCTATTAAAAGCCTTTTTCCACTTCCTCCCCTTATATATCCTCTCTCACGTAGTACTGTTGCCCTCCTTCTCTCCTAAGTCAGCAGGACAGATATGCTTATAGGGGACTGAACCATGAGCTGCTGGCCTTGGCAACTTAGTTGTTGCGGACTGCAGGAAGACTGGGCATACCTGTAGGTTCACATAAACCCCAGGGAAGGTAGATGTAGTACTGCCTCTCATTAGGGCAGGAGATGAAGTTCATACTTCCTTTCTACAGAAGGTAGTAAGAATTGGTTGCATGGGACAAGACTCCTGCTAGTGCCAGTAAGTGAATATTAAAGGGGTGGAAGGTAAAGCAACATAAAACTCCCATAATGTGAGTCAGAGGTAAAAGAAATAAAATTAGCAGGAGAGACAGAAGCAAAGGGCCACAGAGGAATTTGCTCTGACAATATGTATATGCCATTGTAAAGCTCCAGAAGAGATGGCTTCAACTTATTATGGTAGTGAAAAATAATAGAGAGCATTGTCCCCACCAGGGTGTGGCAATGAGGTGGTGAGTCTGTGGGGACTTAGCACTGCAAAAGCACACTTTCCATAGCAACCTAAAACGGTAGCTGGGAGCAGTGGCTATAGGATCAGGAAGCCTTAATTTTTAGGGTTTGAGCTGAGTGTGACTCCTACAGTGGTGATGTTACCCCTCTGTTTTTTCTTTCTAGGACATGGAATTTATGGAAACTTTTGTATTTGCTATTAAACTGCAAAGCCTGCAGGCTGTCCGATTGGTATTTAAAATCCAGACACAGACTCCCAGGAAAAAAACAATTGGAGAGTGCTCCTTGGCACTGCGGGAGCTCAGCTCAGAAGAATCAAGTCATTGGCTGGATATATCTCCTCCTTCCAAGGCACCTGTAAGTGCCAGTACTGCAACAGTATGTTGCTGCGTCAACTAGAAAGAGTTGCTGGAAATGAAAGTAAAGTAATTTAGTAGTAATTTAACGTTAATGCAATTGGGGGGGAGTGTCTCTTTTTCTTTCCTTTTTAGTTTTTTTCTTCCCCTCATCCCTCCTCTCCCCCACCCTGCTCTTGGGGAAAGGCATTTTGATGGGGAAAACATGCAGACTGTAGCTGTTCTGGTCATAAACTGCAGCTGTTTCTGGGAAAAGACTAGAGCAAGCTCTTCCACACCATGGCCTGCAGCTTGAGGGAGCAGTATTCTGGGGAAATGTTCAGCAATGTACAGCAGGTAATTGCCTTTTCTGACCAAAAAAGCAGCAGAAGATCCTTAGGACTCACAGCAAGAGCTCAGAGCAAATGGAATCTGTTTTTGTTACGGAAAAAAGTGCCAAGATCTTCAGTGGCTTGAAACTGCAGAGATAGCTATATATTTAATGTTCAGATTCCATGCTGTGAAGTAATAATTCAGGCAGTTCATTTCCATTAGCATAATAAGAAGCAGGTGGCTTTCACAGTGGGATTTCCTTTCCCCCACCCTCACTTTGTTTGTTTCTTCAACAGATTGTGTCTAGACATTTGTATTTGCAACAAATTAAACTTGAATTAGCAATTCAAAAGCAAATTTTATCTAAGTGTGTCTGAGTAATATGAATGATACTCTTGATTTCTAACGTAAGTTACACTTGACATTTTTTAGTTCCAGCAAGAATAGCCATATTGCTTCAAAAGTCATAAGCTTAAATGAAAGAGGAAGCTGGTTTAGAAACTGCTTCATCCCAGTGTAAATTCCTGTATCACCTCATGGTTTCTCTCTCTGTTGGCTTTCTTCACCATTATTTCTAAGAGCCCTCCAGACACTGGTGGAATTCATCCCTGTACTACCCTGTCAGGCAGCAAGTACTCTACTTACCAATAGAGAGACAAAGCTCAGCGGAGTAAGTGGCTTCCTCTCAGGGTTACACAGTTGTGACTGAGCTGCAAAGGGAATTTGGGTCTCTTTGATGAACTGGAGTCTGACTTCACTGTTACTGACCTGTTGCTCTCTTAGTACATTTTGCTTCACTGTATTGCATTAAAACTTGAAGTGAACTAGGACAAGCAAAATCCTTTTAAATGGAGGCTGTCAGGAAACCTGGGTCCCCATTGCCCTTCTCCCGCTGTTCTTAAGTGCTCAGAGTACATTAGCATCTGACATGAGAGTAATGAAGATACCTCAATGCACCTTTGCAACTAGCAAAAAATACTATAAATTATAAAATACAAAAATTCAGGCTGGAGCTCTCAGTACAGTCAGAGTGCAGGGGGTGTGTATGTACCTAGGCATGTAAAACCCAAGTACTTCCGTAACAGAGGAAACATCACAGCATGTAGCCACCCTTTTATATTCGAAACATTAAGTGATGGGGTTTCGTATCTATAGAAAGTATTGCTTATATCTGCATGCTGCAAAATTCAGAAGTTTGGGAAAAGAACTCCAAAGGTTTTTTGCACTTGTGGAGCATAGTGGGTCTCTCACTTCCACACTCAGGTTTAGTAGAGCTACAATGGCATGTCTGGTTTTCCCTGTATGAGTTTGCACTTACCATTGAGGGATCTGTGCCTGTTTATCCAGTGTTTCTGGCTGCAGCCCACTAGGGTCATCTGTGTGCTGCACATAAGCAGTCCATTGGTGGAGCACATGTACTGCAGCTATGACAAGTGCAAGATACACTTACTGTGCATCTGCAGGTTGTGTATACACCACATACTTTTATTTCTGCCCAGGAAATCCCAGATATAACTGTGGGAGCCCAGCATATGACAGAATTCCTGTGTTTCCTGAGTTTATAAGCAACTTAATCCAGATGTTATAGCAACATTCTTTTGCTTGTAGGTGTGCTGTGCAGAACTTCAAGTAGGAACTTGTTTTCAAGCAGTAAACAGGAGGATACAGTTACAGATTCTGGAAGCACAAAACCTTCCAGTTTCATCAACACCACTGTCTCCAAGTAAGTTACATCAGCTGTCTCAAGCCTCCTGTCTAAAAGCATTTGTAACAGGTAAATTGCTGCTCAAATGGGTTGGCAACCCATAACATTCCTTACAAACCTCAGACTAACATATTGTGCAGTAATTTTCATTGCCAAGGCTTGTTTCCACAGATGTCTTCCTTGATTACTTTTTGTTTGGTTTGAAGTTACGTGTTTATGTATTTTGGAAGGTTTGCATCCCAGTATTAATCCTGACATATAAGAGCATTAGCTTGCACTTGCTGTTTGCATACTGTGTTAATCAATTCAGTATTACTGAACATACTCTGTGTGACTAGTCAGGAAAGCTATTGTACAGTCCTTTTGGCCAGACTTTTGGGAATTTATTGCAATTTAAACCATACATGTAGATCTTGTCAGTTCCTTTTTGGGTGTGCTTGTGGTTAACCCTTTGTGTGCTATGCCTTTTTCCCCTCCCTTTTTTGCTAGATTTCTTTGTGAAAGTTGGAATGTTTACTACAGAAGGGATGATCTGTAAGAAGAAGACTCGCCTTCTGAAGTCCACTAATGGCCAAGTGAAGTGGGGAGAAATGATGATTTTTCCAGTTAGCCAAGCTGAACAAGGAATTGGCTTTCTCATCAAGCTCTACAGCAGAAGCTCAGTGAGAAGAAAACACTTCCTAGGACAGGTTGGTTTCTGCTAACTGGCATGATATCCTTTAATTAAAATCCAGTTCCACAGGTTTCTTGGTATGAGTTTTAGAATAGTTTAAACAAGGTGGCATATAGCAAAATAGTAAATGCTAATAAACTCTCCTGGATGTAACCCAAGGCATAATAGTATTGGTCTCTTCACCATGCCCTAGCAACAGAATGGGAGTTGACACTTGATTTTTCTTCTAAGAAGAAATGCTTGAGTCGTTTTTGTGTGGAGTACTACTATGTGGAAGATTCCTTCATACAGACAGACATACAATCTCCTCCTTGCCTCTAGGCTTTCTAAAGAAAACAAACCGCACTAGCAGGAGTTCCACAACCTATAATGTACTGTACAGAAAGGGAGTGTGTTGGCTTACCACACCAATACACTTACAAACAGGTGTGTGAAAGGAATTATCGACAGCTACAATCAGATTGCCTTCCTGGGTAGAACAGTGCTGAGATCAGCACAATATTCTAAATGTGTATGATGGAGTGATAGCATAGGTGACCAAACACAAAACTATGTTTTAGTTGAGTGCTCTCTCCCCTCATCCCCTCTTTTAAACAGCTGGAACTTCAGTACTGTCTCTTTTGAAAGCATTTGTGTGGTCATATTTATTTAACCACCATAAAACTTGGTAGTCTGGTGTCTTTATTCTCTGTCCTCTTCCCTTTGTTGTTCTAATTTACAGTCATCTTGCCCCTTCTTTCTCTCCCACCCTACTCAGCGCTTGTCGGGTCACACCTGAAATACTGTGTTCAGTTTTTATCTCCGCTATAAAAAATAGATGTGGACAGGCTAGAGGGGATCCAGAGACAGGCCACAGGGATGTTCAAAGGACTGGGAAGCTTGCTGTATGGGGAAAGAGCTGCCTTCATTCAGTCTAGAGACAAGAAGGCTCAGGGGAACCTTATCACCGTGTTCTAGTATTTAAAGGGTGGCTGCGAAGAAGATAGAGACTCCCTTTTTACAAGGAGTCAGATGGAAAAGACAAGGGGTAATGGGTACAAATTACTGCTGGTGAGATTCTGACTGGACACAAGAGGAAAATTTTTCACAATGAAGACAATGAGCCACTGGAATAATCTCCCCAGGGAACTGGTGGATTCCCCAGTGTTGGACACTTCTAAGATTTGGCCGGAAAGGGTGCTGGAATATCTAGTCAATGTTGTGCTCTGCCTAGAAAGATTGGATTAGATGATCCTTGAGGTCCTTTCCAACCGGTTATTCTATGATTCTTTTTCTTCTTAGTATAGCAAGATATAGCTTTTCTTAATGCTCTGTGTTTTCCTTGACTCAGCTAGATTTGGTAGCAGATTTTTAATGTATGGTTAAATGAATAATGTAGAATTGATTTTGAGACACCAACTGTAATCTCCCTTGTCAGATGAAGGGCTGTGCTATTCTCAGGTACAGAAAGTGGTACTGTCCCATTCTGGTGATGTTTCTTGTGCCTGCTGAAGACATGCAGTTACAGGAGATGCTGATAAGCTACAGAAGTGATGTGCCAGGAAAAGTTATGTGCAGTTCCTCCATTTTATGAAGCCTCATGTCACATATGTTCCATCTTTTTGTGATTCCTGTTGGTGGAATTGGATTTGGAATAGGAAAAAAAAAAAAAAGAAAAAAATTAGAATTGTTCATCTTAGTTGTTCTACCTTGCAGCAAAAATAACCAGGTATGATTTTGCAGTCACTTAGCAAATATCAATCTGATGAGTTACATTTAATCACAGATCTTATTTTTAGGGGAGGAAATGAGCTACTTCTGCTCCTCAGAGGTTATTTGGAAAGGTTGTTTCAGCTCATGCAGACAGACATTGCCACATAACACATGAAGACATAAAATATGGCTCAGGAAAAAATGTACTTTGAGCAATTGGCTGGATAGCTGGAAAAAGATGAATATAGCTGGATCTATTAATTTTGTTCTTCGGAGGGTGATGTTTAATTGGATGCTGTTCTAAGCAGACAATACTTAGATTAGCCTGCTTTTAGAGGCATGTCTTTAATCATGAGCAAAATGTATATTGAATCTCTGTGGAGATGTCTGTGGTATTCTGGAAGACATTATTCTCACTTCTTGAGGACTCCATGCCTCAGCAGTGTAGGCTAAATGTGCTTCATAGTGGAGGTTTCTGAGAAGTCTTAAAAGGACTCATTCTTGGAAGACTTGAGGAAATAGAGTCCTGTAAATAAGCAGAATACTTTTTGGCAATGAGACTGGTGATAATGTTCAGAGGAAAATGTCCTCCTTGTACCTCATTTCCTTATTTAATGGCCACTATCCATTAACTGAATACTGAGAAGGAATGGACTCTTACTGCGTGACTATGTGTGGTATGGGCATGCTAGTAACCTCTGTGGAATGCAGGTTTGGCCTTGTATCTTGGAGTGTGCAATTTTAAATGCATATAAAAATGCTGGACAGCTAGCTGAGGATGCCAGATGGCTTGCAGCCAACTGGAGTTTGAAAGCCTAGAGCCATCACTGGCCCTCATGAGCCCTTGACCGTAGCACGTGCATTTGAGTGGAGCAAGGAATGCTTGACTTCAAACATCTTATTAAGTACAGAAACATTAGTATGTAGTGAGTTCTCTAAACTATTTCAGAGACTAAATTTAAACCCAGACTCCCTTTGTTCCCAGATGACAGCCAAAATATGTTAGTCGTAAGAGAACTGTATTTGTTGTTCTTAAACTTTGGTTGTATTCTACATGTTGTATGTCATTCTACACTTCCATGGTATTTTTTTTGAGCCAATAAATTCTGGCCTCTGTGTTATATCAGGTAAACTCAAATTTATTTTTCTTTTTGTTTCTTTCTGCAGGTCTGGATAAGTTCTGATAGCAGCAACAGTGAAGCAGTAAAGCAATGGAGAGATACTATTGCTAACCCTGAAAAGGTTGTTGTTAAGTGGTACAGCATTGGTCCATCTTGAAGACTGCAGATGAAACTCAGGACTGATTTTTCTATGAAGATACTCCTACACTGTTTAAAATAGTATAAATAAAAGAAAACTATTGTCTATACAAGTTCTTCGGAAGTTCTCCAATACATCAAACCTCCTTGGTAACAGGGAAAACTCAGTTTCACGAAAAGGAATACTGATTATTATGAGGAAAACTTAGGAACTGGAAAAGTGCTCATTCAATTTTAACAAATCCACATTGAAAAATATATTTTTGTCCCTTTCAGGCTCCATAAGAGCACAGGAATCCAATCTTGGAAAGAAGCAGGTTGAATCAGCATCTTCGTCACTAGGCAGTGGCTCTGTCCTCATCTACAGTCTTGTCTTGGGCATGCTCCAATTCACAGGAATTGGTCCAGTCAGTGGCTTGATTCTATGTACCTCTGAGCCCCTTGGGCTGCACCTGTGCTGGCACCTTTTGATCGGAGTACTGAGTGCCTGAGTAAGTGGGAAGGCTGTGGCAGTAGAAGGCATAAAGGGAACTTTGCAATAAGGCAGTATCCAAAGATTTTTCTAGTCTCCATCTTTGATGAAGGGTTGTTCAGTTCTCTGACATGCCTGCAGCTTGTGTTTTCCCTCATCCTTCTCTCTAAAGAGAGTGACTGAAAGATAAGAGTTTCTCTGACTGTGATGTTTGCAAGTAGGGCCCTCTAGACTTGCTCCATTTTGGTGAATTCTGATTGGAATCAATGGAACAAATAAACAGGCAACCACCCTCCCTAGGATCAGGGCTAGTATTTTTAGATAAATTTCTTGTATAGAATTCTTATGTGTAAACCACTTCCTATCTAATCAACAATGTTCTAGCATTTGCTTACATTGCTAAAACCCAGATTAACATGTACGAAGGAGTAAGCAAATATTTACTGACATAAGTGCTTTTTGATATTAATTAAAATGCATCATAGTATGGAACTTAGACTTTGTTTAAAGATGGGCTACTAAGCAGAAATATTTGTTACATGTCTAGGATGGTGAAAAATTATGTGTGGGAGTACTTTTGTTACTTGTTTGTAGCACAAAAAAGTAACCATATTTTTATTGCAAATTATATTTTTACTACAAAATCCTATGATTATTTTTTCTGTCAGTCCCCATATTTTCAGGTGCTTATTCAGTGTTATTCTTAAGGTCGGAAAATGCCATGTGTATGATTGATCATATATGCATCTAAAAGCACAGACCTCTGCCCTACTTGAACTATGGGATTTGAAAAATATATTCGATTAAATCCACTATTTACAGATTTCCTGTTGGCTTTCTGGATTGTACAAATACGTCTGTTTGTATAGACACTGAATAATTTCAGCTTTTTTTATAACTTGACTCCCATTCAAGCATTTGACATGGACTAGAGCGGTAGTGAAAGCACTTGCTGCTTCAAGGCAAAGGAACAGCAGGGAGCAGAGAAAATGTTGTAACAGGAAAGCATGTTGTATTTAAATGAAGAGCTCAGAGCTTCTTTATTTTAACTTTTTTGACTTGAGTAGGGGTAAAGAAAAAATGGAATCTCTTTGATATTTCTCTTTCATCAGCTGATAATTAAAGCTTTTAAAACATCAACCATCTTTGGTTTTTACATTTAATATTTTGAAAATGGGCAAACAAAAGCATTTTCCCAGGTTCTTACATATTCTGCTTTTGACCAGTTTTATAAATGAACTGGAAAAGTTTTGCATGTTACTCAGAGAACAAACATCAGTTCTAGCTCTTACTGACACTCTTTGCAGAGTTCCCAGCAGGCTTATAGGATCTTGACTGACAGCATTAACTTCCAGAAAGTTTCAACACTTGGGATGAGCCTGGCCTGTTGGGTAAAATGGGAAAAAAGAAACTGGACTGAGCTGATATTCTTGGAGTATCTTTACTTGAATATGACAATCTTTTAATTCATTGTGGCTGGACTGCAGTAAACAGTTGCAACTGTTTCCTTATGTAGAATGCTGCTCTACTTGAAAGAGAAGACAGGGAATATCCCAGTACTTTGGAGGCTTTGATTTTACAGGGTGGTTCTACAGAGATTGCCAACTCAGTGGATACTGTGTAAAATGGGCTTTTTGGGCTGCTTAAGGACACCTAGCCCTTTAAACGCCTAACTAGTAATGTCCCTCTTTTTCTATATTAATATTTAATCTATGTGTTTATAATCTAAGTTATGAAGAGAAAATATTCCATCTTTAATCCCCCAAATTATTTATACCCATGTTTACCAGCATCTCAAACTGAAGTTCAAGTCCTGCCTCTTTCTCTGAAAATGCCAAGTAAGGAACTGTATTTCCTGTAGTGTTGCAGGTAGGGGAGTTGACTGCTAACACACTGAGGAGATATGTAAGGCTTTTCTTTGAAAGACGCACACGGCTACCACTCTGAAGAGCATAGTCTGAGGCACTGCTTCAGCCTGTGCTCATTCTAAGGCTGGAGTTTTCTGTGTTCATGTAAGAATTTAATGAATTCTTAATAGAATATTTGGCTAAAGACACTGGTTTTTTCCTACAAAATAGGAGCATCTACGTTGCTTGTTGCTCAGACTTGTTCTTTAATTTGTCCAGAGCACTACGCTGTTCTTGATGAAACTGACTGCATTTCAGGTATAGAAAGCAGAAAATGCTTTACTTGCCCCACCACACAAAATATGGCTCCATTTGTTACTAGTCTCAGCTGACTCAATGCACACTGCATTACTGAGAGCATGGCAGCAGAACATTGGGATGTCTGTGCACATTCCAGCCTTGTTGTACATAGTGGGGTAGAGAGGGAAAGAGGCAAGATGATAAGAAAAGATACTTACATTGCAAAATTTTGGCTTTAACTGCTGTGTCCTACTTGCGTCCCAAGATCCTGGGAGGAAACCAGCAATTCTCTTTGCTTTCACTTTTGAGGAACATCATCCAGGAACGGGGAGAGTCCTGTCCAGCTCAAGAACCAAAACGTGCCCACTCATCACATCAGCATTTACCTTGCAAGTAAACCAAAGCTGTGCTTTGAACAACACATCTTCGCCCAAAATTATAGTCTCATGATAATGCCTGTTTTGGTGCTTTGGAGGACACCTGCCAGGTAAAGGGCTTGTCCAGATGATTGCTTACAGTGGGTTGGAAAACAAAACTATTTTGGAGGAAAGGGGCTGCCATCACTGGATGTTAATCCAGTTAATTATGTGGTTATTTGTATTGGATGTGTTGCAGAGCATGTACGGGAGTGGAAAATGTCTGGAAGGAAACACTGGGGTGCATACACACCGACTCTTGAACAGAACTGTGAAAGATGGAAGATAATTTGAGGTTTAGTAGAATCAACCAGTTAGACAAACTTACTAGCTGCCACATAAAGCATTTTTCATTCATGCTTCACCTGGTCTAGAGCTTATCAGTACAGTTGTTATGCTAGATAACAGTCCTGAAGAAAAAATGTGAGACAAAAAGATACATGCATGTTCCTACCACCAGACTGGGGTACAGCTGACTTTACAATGGGATGTTTCAGCTGGTGTTTTAAGACATTCAAATTGAAACACCAGCTGAAACAATATGTTTCAGTTTGAATGTCTTAAAGCACCAGCTGAAGATCACCTGTGATGTCTTGCCTTTTAATTGCAGAATATTTTGCTTTACTGCTTAGAGTCGACCTCATTATAAGTACACGTGAGACTTTGGCTCCTCCAAATCAGCTCCTGGCTTATTTGAAGCTAAGGCAGTTCTCCAACAAAGGAAAATGATGCATCACTTGAAGACCAAGCCACAGTGTAAATTCGCAAGGAACTTTATGTACCCCAGGATACATGCAAGAGGAAGGAAAAAAAGTGTCTTAGAGCACTCTTCTAATGGTGACAGCTGTATGCTGTCCTTCTGATGCGTGTTCAGCCACTATTTTGATTATTATATCCAAGTTTACTGTTACTGAAAATACTGTTATAAAAGCTGGTTTTGTCAGTTCACTTAATTTGTAGACGTAAGACACACACGATTTATAGCTGGATTTGCTGTTGCTTCTAGTTAGTGATTCACTAAGCTGCCCAGCTTGTAACAGTTTTGATGAAAGCAGCAAATGTTCAGAAGCTGCACAAGTTTTATTTCAATCAACTCCAAAATGAATGTAGGTGAACTGGCAGATCAGTTATGATCTTATATTAAATGTTATTCATACAGAGGTCTGTGCCTTCCATAGACTAAACTTGATGAGATTTTCCAGAATGTGTGTATATAACTTCACTGGTAAATCAAACAATTCTATTTTATTTATTTATGACTAACAACATTCTGTATGTAAATAAAGCCAACAGATTTATTTTTCAAGTCTTTACATCTCAATGGCACAGCATGGCATCCCTTTTAAGGAAGAAAAAAGTAAGATTCTACTTCAAAAGATGAGTGGATGTAAAAGTTTGTAAACCACATTATCATAGAACATTTCTTGGAAAATAACTGTAATAGAGTATCCAATCTTTTGTGATCACAACATAAATAGTGGCATTTTGCTAAATCCATTAGACATCCCTGGTTCATTCCTTTGTAGCCAGAACATTTGTTTCAAACAAAAGGTAATTTTAAGCATTCAATTAAGCACATATGCTCTTTGATTTAAAAACTGCCCTTTGGAAGTTGCTTTTTGAGTTATGAGTTGATTTCACAGCCAAGGCATAAGGGTGTCTAGAAACTGGGGGCAGGGTTGTCCCAGTTTTTACTTTCATCCTGCCAACATATGTATGACATGGGCTGGAGGCTGCATAGCTGTGGAAAGCTTGGCATAAATCATGCTGGATATGGTATACCCTCCTTGTTTTTCCAGCTTCCTCTGTAAAATTACATCACCATGTAAATACAGCCCTGTACATGATCTCATGCCTGGTGCATGGAGAAAGCCATCATTAATATCAGCACCACGTTCCACAAACACTGCCCCAGCAGATTCAGATTTTTTTCCCTAATTGCACTGAGGGACAGGAGATTGTCCCTCACAATCTAGGGCAAAGCTCCCTTTGCATTCAACAGAAGCAACCTGTCTTCAAAGCTGGTTTAGTTATTTCAACACTGTGATGGTACAATTTTTCTAACAAAAAGTTACACACAGTTTATTTTTTAATATATATTTTTAAATAGATAAAAATCTCTTCACACTGATGTTTCTGTAGAAACTGATCTTCATTGAAAGTAGATCTGCATGTCTTAAACATAATGCAATTTTGCACATAGATTTCAGTGGCTTTGAAACAAATCCTCTGTGCTGATTTTTCCCTATATTTCTGATTGTGCAATTTTCTCTTTCCTTTTATTTTCCTGTAGACTGCTGCTCTTCTTCCTCAGCATAGGCGTGTCTTTAAATGATGTGTCTGCTTTTTGCAATTAACTTTCTGCTTTTCTAGTAATGTTTCCCTTCTTTTTCATCTACAGTTGGGAGCAGCATTATACATGGCCTAATTTTGGTGTTAAAAGAACTAGCTACAAGCAGAAGGCTTTCAGTCCTTGGATCACGTCCAATGCTCTGCAGTTTTACACTACTTTTGCTCACAGCTTTGATGGTATGGTTCTTTTGGAGCTCCCCGAGTTTCTGTATTGCCTACCACCACTGAACACAACAATGGGGTGAATCTTAGGTATATCTATCTGGTATCTTTGTTTGCCTTTCTCCTCCTCCAAAAATTACTTTAGGGAATCATTTTGGGTGGTGAGAAGGAGCAAGCTGTTTGTGCTTCTGACCTTTGAGGACAAAGTGGTTGTTTGACTGCCATTATCTGTGCTGTGAGACAAAGGAAGGCTTGAGAAAGAATTGTGAAAAGGTGCACCTCCAGGTGAGGGAGGCTTGTGCCTCCTGTATATAAGATTTGGGAAATGATTATTAGCCCAGAGACTGGAATCCCTGCCAGATGCCCAAAGGGAGGTGTTGTCATGTTGTACTTTTAAGCCTTATCTTGCAAAATTCTGGAGCTATGGAGCAGCTAAAAAGGGAAATTTTCCACAGGAGGAATGGCATAGTTCACATATGAAGCACAGCACTGACTGAAAGATCTTGGGATTATTTAAAAAAAAAAACAAAACAAAAAAAAATAAACCAACCAGTCATGGGAATGTACTTTTTAGTTTTAAATACAGCCAAGCTTTGTCACTTGTCATAGAGTGAAGTGACTTCTTCGTCTGTGAAATATAGCAGCAGAAGAAAACACCATGTACACTCAAAGCAGGGTGGAGTCTTCTCTGCATTGGTACTTGTTAGTCCTTCAAACACTGAGGTGGACCTAGACATGCTTATCTGCCCCTTTTCCTGCAGTAAAGACAGGTCAGGAGGGCAGCTGTTAAGGGCAGGTAGTGAGGGGGGTAAAATAAAAGCAGCACTTTTGTTTTGAAAAACACTGTTTTTCAAAGCACTGTAACGTGCCTGTAACTATTGACAAAGCTTTTATTTGAGGTGACTTTAGATAGATGATGACGCATTTAGGTATTTGCTTAGGTTCTTTCAGTACTTCCTTGACATGAGATTGAATTCATCTTCTTTGTATTTAAATAATGCTTCATTCTGCTGTGTTCACTGACCTTTGATCTGTTGACCTAATTATGCTTGATTTCCTATGGACTCGTCCTTCGTGGCTGCTTGACTTCGGTGGGCAAACAGAGGTAGACCTTGACTCATTTTGCTGCACATCAGGTTGTGATAAGAGTTTCTCTCCCAGACAGATCCTCTGATTTCTAATAAGTGGCAAGCTCATGACAGTTACTCCTTCACCTGGGAAACTGGGAGCTGGCTCTCCCCTGTCTACCTGTCTGTTGCTGGGTTTTACTGAAACCGTTGGAAACAGAACTATCTGTGACATCTCTAACATCTGTCAAATTTGGCTGCAATGACTGGT
Source organism: Bolborhynchus lineola (assembly GCA_025448015.1). NCBI lineage: Eukaryota > Metazoa > Chordata > Aves > Psittaciformes > Psittacidae > Bolborhynchus > Bolborhynchus lineola. The sequence continues at coordinate 9,721 of JAOEHX010016844.1, read as the reverse complement.
GGGCTCAAGAATTATTGTGGGCCTTGGAGAGAAGGAGAGAAACTATGTTGCTTCTGGAGCCTAGGGCTCAGCTGTGTTTTCCTCGGTGCTGCCACAGGCCAGAGAAGCTTTTCAGATCATTGCTGATCACGATTCCAGCAATACCAGTTCCCAAGGTGCTGAAGTTGAAAAGCTCTGTGTTCCACTGGCACAGCACTGACTATGGCAGCTATAAATACACCTGAACCTTGGGATCAGGATCTCAGATTTCTAACCATTGGTTTTGGGTCTACCCTGTAACTTCTGCAGAGCATCAAAACCAAATTCCCCAATGGAATCAGCTTAGTTTCAGATAGTCTGACTTGCTTTTAGACCACATAACTGCCAGTTGTGAGTCTGTGGATCTAGAATTACAGTACAAACATCCCCAAAAAACTGGATGATTTCACGATGACTCAAAACAAAAGTTTTTGAGGTGTTTCATTTTTTGTAAAGCAGGACAGATAAAATCAAGGGATTCTGGATGCAACTGTGACAATCAAATGTGCATTTGTGATTGACATAACCAGCTCAAACTGATAAGCTGGGGGGGGAGGGAAGTGAGTCAGAATACCCATAACAGTAGGGAAAATTAGATGAAGGGCTGCAAGATCAGAAGTAATACACTCCCCTAATTTCAAAGGCAAGGAAGTAGGGTCTTAGTGATGTTAGGGTCACTTCAACTAAGCTCTTGTGCTAAGGTGAAGTAGATCTTGGGAGTTGAAGAGGACCTCTGAGGCTCTACTCCTTTTCTGTGGGTTGTTAAGACTTAACTGTCTTTCCACATTATGCATTTTGAAGACCAACTGCAATCTTGCTGATTATCATTCTTCAGTGCAGAAAAACTGCATGGTGTGTATAAACTGAAGCCTTAAGTGTGATGGATTCAGAAATATAGCACAACGGGATTTCCAATATTAACTCTGCATGTAATGCCAAGATTCAGAGAGAAGAAAATATCAGTGTATATTCAGTATTCTCTGTCGAGCAACACTGTTCCTTGCTATGGGAGTAAAAACCGTCCAACTACACTTTTTGAAAAGCGCAGCAGGTGATTACATTCTATTTGAACTGAGTGGGATTTATGGCATCCACTTGTTCTCAGCTACTTTACTTCATCAGCATTTTGTTCCCTTTCCCTGCCTGCACCTCTCTTAGCTGTCTAAGAGACAAAGCATAATCAAACATATCCATCTGTTTTACTTCCTTTAATCAGCCCCTGGAAGGTCATCAGAATGACAAGTTTCTCCAGTGCTTCAGAAATATACGTAAAATCTGTTTGGAAGTGTCCTTCTGTATGAACAGATCAAAGCACTAGTCTGGTCTACAAAAGCAATAAGCATGTCAGCCATGCCAACAGCATCAACACTGCAGCAGGAATTTTTGCAGAACAAGCCATGAATCTGATGTTCAGGTGCACATCCTCAGCCGGTGCAATGTAAACTGGGCCATGCATTGGAAAAATCTGAGCCAGCTCATCCCAGCTGGGGTGTGGACATGCAAGCCACAGAAACTGCAGTCTGCTAAATGGGAAGAAGATTGTGGCTGTTGCTGTTCACCTGCTGGAAAGCTTCAGTAGACTGCACTGGGGTCTCAGAAGCAAGTGTTCAGGACTGGAAATACACTTTCAGCAGCCCAGGTGAAAATGGGAAAGAACCTTCATCCATAGTCTGGACTGATGCAGAGTTAATCTCTGGCCTTCCATACCCTTGGAAGGCCATTATTTGCTTTCTCAGTTTTAGTGTTCTCTGAGCAAAGTACAGCTTCACGATCAACTAATAAGCCTTATCCATTTGTATCTGTTTTACTAAATAGGATTTCTCAATGTGACACCACAAACTCTACAGTTAATTTGTGATAAAACCATTGGACTTTGCAAAGTGGTGGCAGTCATCCAGCTCACAAAAGCTCCTACAGAATTACTAAAACTATGACAGAATATATGTAACAGGTGATCCAAAATGCAAGAAGGGACAGTTAAAGAATAAAGGCAAGCAACACTAATAGAGAGGTCATAGGAAAAAAAGACACGCAATTCCCCATGCTGCAGCAAATGGCACAAGCTAAGAAAGTGCTCAGCATTTCTATGAAGATACAAAACCTGCAGTCAATTGGGGAGCCACACAGAAGTTCGCTCATGCCAGTACCACGTGCACAGATGAAGACAGCTGTGCTGCTGCTACATGTAAATACTTCAGGGGACCACACTGTGACAGGTAAAGCGTATGGTCCTCATGAAAGCACACGAGCTACTGACTGCTATTAAATAGTCAAAAAGTGAAAGCTGAGAAGCTAACGGACTGTGTTTTTGTTGGAAACTGGCATAGAACTGCCTGGACGCATCAGTCAGAGACAGAGATGGCAAACAGGAAAAACCCTAATATTCTGGAGTTCTGGGACTTGTCACTTGACATTTTATGTGCATTTACATGCACACACACACACATACAGACTGGGAGGCAAATGGTCTTGGCAGCAGCACTGTAAGAGGTCATCCTGGTTTTGAGTAAGCTTATTACTGTGAGTAGACATAAACCACCTGAAAAAGAAGGTGGCACTTTCTTCAGATCCCACATGGCTAAACTGCACATTCTGCCCAGGGAGCCAGAATTCATATCACCTCCCTTCTTTCTCTTAAATATCAACCTGGCAGTCATTCAGTTCCATACACACAGTCCCCATGAGCCTTTACAGAGTATTTCCATAGAACAGGCTGTCCAGTGCTTCGACAGCACGTCTTTTTGTTATATTTGCTGTATACATAGAAAGAAAGTGCAAAATAACATGAACTGCAAAGGAGGCACAGTTCAGCATCATATTTCTAAAGTCAGGTATGAGGACACTATAGACTCAGCCAACTATCAGACAAAAAGGAAGGCACATCTTGGTACCACCATCCCAGACACTGGGGTATGGTATGATGGCACTGATTCTTCATACTCCATTCAATTTTGAGTGTTCATTCATGTCAGGGATAATATTCCAGGGTACTGAGGTTAGTTGCTTAATTGGTGTTTATCCAAGCTGATTGCAGGCCTCCCAAATTACATTTACTTTAAAAACACTGAAACATTTCCTGGTGTCTGTAATAAATTAGCCTGCTGTTGGAATTTACGGGAAGGAGGTAGTAAAGGGAAAACTGTAAGACAGTAATTTCTGGAGGTTCATACTGAAAGCAGAAATGGGCACAGTGCACATTTTTAGAGCTTGAAACTTGTATTTTGTGCTTCAGAATAAAGATATTTGAATTGGCAACATAGTGCTGTTGCAAGAACGGGAAATACCATCCTGAGAGTTTTGCACAGATGACACAGAGATATGCATTACTTCACTTGGTGCTGGGAAAGCCCCAGTTGGAAGATGGTATTGAGCTGTCGTCACCATATTTCAAGACACATACAGACAAAATGGAGAGAGTTCAGAGAAAATTATGAGATTAAGAACAAGAAAATCTGACCTGTAAGTAAGGAGCAAAGGTACTGACTTGTTTAAACTGGGAAAGAGAAAGCATAGCAATAAAATTATAATATACTAATAGTCAAAAGTCTGTTGAAAAGGAAGACAAAGAATGACTGCTCTCAATGTCTGCTGGAGATAAACTGAATGCTCATATCACCACAAATGAAAAGGAAGTTTCAGCTAGAAAATATCTGCTTCAATCTTTTAGACTATGCAGCAACATGTTAACATCCCTATAAAATAATGAAGCAAGTAGAATGTGCTCAAATACAACCCTTGTATCTTAAAAGCTTGATTATTGCTATAATGAACAAAAAAGTGTTTTTTCTTTAATTCTTTAAATTATTTTTCTTTAAATTTTTCTTTAGTTTGCTGGCCTGTAGAAGAGTCTTTTAAATAAACCAGTTCATATCAGTAGTCCAAAAACTCTGTATGAGAAACTTTCAGTGAAACTGAAATAATACCTCTTTTCATCTGTCTTTTTAATCCTTTCATGAAAGTTTGGCAGTTCTCAGAACTAAACTGACAAGAAGTTAATTTTGCAAAGGGAATGTGAAGTACTCACCTCACTGATGACAAGGAAATAACCTTAAATAATTTACCCATTGGTAGATCTGTATTTCTGGTACAGTAATGGTTTACATAGTAAATATAAGGTTAGTATTACCAAAAAGCACAACTCTCAGCAAACATGACATCTCTACCTTTTGTTTAATCCATTAATTCCTTATTGTGTCTTCTGTCCCATAAACCTTGTTTTGAAAAAGTTTTCCATTACATCAGGTATAAAGAAAAGGC
>JAOEHX010016841.1:0-10666 GCA_025448015.1 Bolborhynchus lineola | reverse complement strand
GGGGAGGAAGGGGGGGGGGAGCTAATGAACTGTATGGCTGATTTACGGCTGGGCTTAAACCATGACTCCTATTTGAATTATTTCCTGTGGTAGGAGAATTCAACTTCACCTGCTGAGTTCCTATCTGTCAGCTAAGAGATAGGTTACCATACCCATCAGGGTATTCCCATTCTCTCCATGGAGGCTATGAAATTATTAGCGGACAAAACTAAATTGGAGAATTCTGCAGTGTACTGGCCACCTTAGGTGGAAAGGGAACTTCAACTCCCCATACCAAAAGCTGACATAAGAGCTGAAGATTTCCTTAGCATGGAAACTGGAACCCTCAGGTGAATACACACCATTAAACCTGACGCCCACATGTATTTTTCTCTCTGCCCCACTGAATCACGAATTATTTTCTGCCTAAAATAACCAAGACATATGAGGTTAAGGAAACTTCCTTGTACACAAGAAGAGATTCTGAGTCAGTTCAGACCTCAGGCAGTGTGGATGAATGCTTTAACTGTAGAGTAAGTATATACACAGAGAGACATTTGTATCAGCAGCAGCGTTTCAGTTCACTGTATTAAATGCAAGAAACTATTGCTTTTTTAAAAATTGACCTCTACATAGAGTATTCTTGAAACAAGTCAGTTAGGCAGAGTTTGAGGAAAGGGTGTAGTGCTCTCTTTCTTGCCCATATCTTTCCATCTCCTTCGCAAGATACGGTAAAGGTAGTTATTCCATTCTGTACAAATGTAACAGCCAGGCTCAACCTCTCCTTGAAGCCATGAAGAGGGAAAGCCAAAATAAAGCAGAGTTGGTGATAATGTTGGCTTTCAACTTGAGACTTTTAATTTTCTCCCTCTGTATCTGAACAGATCAGTCAGTCTGACGGCAGAGACTTGAACAAGCATCTGGGATCTGGAAGACATTACTCCTATATGACCAAATTTGCCAATTACCTTACCTGTGAAATAAAATTTTAAATTTTTACAGCAATTCTGTAAGGTTCTACCATCATTTGCAACTAGGTTCGATAAGGAGGTCTCTAATCAGTCAAGCTGCCTGAATGCAAAATTGATCACACCAGCCCAAGTTCAGGGAGCAACTTAATCAGAATTTAGTTTCTTTCCTTGAATTTTTTCTGACCTTAGGATAACAGGGATTGGTTTAAGATTCTGGGCTCTTTCACTGGGCATAACAGTATATTTGAGAACACAGAGCAAATATCACTTCTGCATATTCCAGCACCATCAGTGCCCAACGGGAATTCAGAGGGCATTGCCAGGCAGTCTGGTCCATGGGTATCGTTTGAGGAAGAAGGATTAAAAAAAAATCCCAGATTCTGCATCTAACCATATTAGGTTGACACTGCACAAGCTGCCCAGAGAAGCTGTGGCTGCCCCATCCCTGGCAGTGCTGAGGGCCAGGTAGGACAGCACTTGGAGCAACCAGATCTAGTGGAAGGTTTCCCTGCCGGTGGCAGTGGGGTTGGAACTGGATGAGCTTTGAGGTCCCTGCCAACCTAAACCAGTCTGTGAGTCTATTACTGTTACACCCAGATTCTTTCTGGGTGAGCTGCAGTAGTTCACTATGTAGGCTATGCACCCTGCAATTCTTCGAATGCTCATGAAATACAGAGATTCCACTGCCTACTTCAAAAGGATATAACCCTATTAATAGTGGCTATTCTTTAACAAACTGCCAAAAATGTGATTAAAGAGAATTTCACTGTGGCATCAACTCTCTGTTAAAAAAAAAGGGGGAGGGGAAAAATGCTGTAAGTTCAGAAGTAAAACACTGTTATTATTCTGAAGCTGGAATGACATCCTTGTATTAACGCAGTATGAAATCATGGCAGCAATTTTCATGCTGTATTATTTTGGTTTTGTCAGGTCACTGATTTTCAATTTCATCAATACTATATAAAACTAAGGAAGATAATAGAATAAAAAACATTCATTTGGAGTCCACTACTGAAGCAAGTGAATTCACAGAAGCAAGTATTGCTTCTGTGAATTTAAACCACCCAGTCCACCCACAGAAAATATGGGTTATTCTCACCCTGGAATAACATATATAAAATCAAATCAGAGGTTACAGGAAAGGCAATTTACCAAAGTAAACCTGATACAATTCTGTTTGTTCATATAGTTTTCAAGTTGATAATTAGCTTCCTCTAACAAAGAAGAACAAAGTAACCAGAGAAGTACAAAGCAAAAGCAACAGTGGGCTTTGTTTACACTCATCTGGACACATGGTTTTAGGCTTTTCCCAAACACTATTCATTTACACTGAAATTACCACTCAAATTATCCCAGATTTAGCTTAATGATTATCATCTTTCAGCTGTCTCTCTGTGTTTTAAATGTATCATTTCAACTTATCTGAGGTCTCCTAAACCACAAGTTATGGCAAAATAGAGAAGTAGGAGAGACAAAGGCACTATATTCAAAGTACACCCACCAACTCACCACTGTGAGGGCCCCAGTTCAAGAGGAAAAGCTCACAGAACTACACCTGGGTAGCAGAGAGCCCCGAGAGATCCACATCTCCATTTGGAGGCATTTGTGTGGTTCTCTGCCTGAAGAAGGGAAAACAGGAGAACAAACAGAAAGCAGCTATCACTTACAAAAGATCCTAACAAATTTGCAGTTGGGCAGTTTGACTGTGAAGTGTGTCAATATCTGCTTTTCTAACTCATGACTGCTCCACCAGGCTCTAAACCCCCGAGTGCCTCACCAGAACCTCTGCATACAGCCTCAGCCCAAACAAAAGAACCTTTCCTATAAAGAAGCCACTAAACTTCTAGGTTTCACCTCATGCATATGCCCATGCAAGATCAGAGATGACTCTTCAAGAAGAAATATGCAACTTCTTTTCACAGAGGTGACTGGAAGCCCCTGCAAACTTTCTGCAGTGGAGGATAAGGGCAGCAGGGAGATGGATGCAGCTAGCCCTCCTCCTTTTGTTCTCCATTTCTAGCCATGGCAGGCAGGTCCCTCACTGACTCTGAACATCCTACTTGATGCTCTCATTCCCCAGTATTCTTGTTGATGTACTGAGGAGACCCAAGTAGTTTGTCTGGAAGGGACCTAAACCTCAGTCCTGTCAAACCCTTACTCAGATGGCTGAGGAAGAAGGCCATACTGCATAGCACCCAAAGTCTTGTAAGGGTGTCTTGTGTCTGCTTTCCCTGTAAGAGTTTAAAGATGGACAATTGCTGTGATTTTCTTCGCTATCCTACCAACCTCAGCAGCCAGAAATTTCCCTATGAAAATACTGCAGATTAAATTGGACATTCTATGATTTTTTTTATAAAACTGGATCCTTCCCATCTCTATTAGAAAATAATTAGCCCTTCTTCAGCACCAAATGATTAAAATGTAACTAACAGCACACTTCTTTCACATGATCAATGTTGGTACAATGAATAGCACATGAATTAGTAATGTCTAGGCACTTTTTCTAATTGTTTCCTAATGTTCTGTTATTATATATTCATTTGATATTCACTGTAATGCTAGTGATCACCATTTTTTAATTTGTTCCATGAAACCCACACATTTTGTCTTTGCTTTCTGCAAAAAAAAGAATTAAAAGAATGAAATAAGGTCACCTGATTTTCCTTTCAAAAATTTTCACAGTCACCCATGGACGTGGTATTTGCTTAAAAGAGCCTCACACAACACTGCACAGGTTCAGTGCTCACTTGGGGAATCAGATCTCTTGAACAGGATGGTCAGTCACTGCTCAGAGGGCAGCAGGAGTCTCCATTTCAAGCAGCAGCACCTTCAGCTGGATTGGGTTAGAATCCCCAGACTGCTGTTCTCTTCATCTCTTATAATCAAACTGGCTGCTGATCCTGTGCAACAGCTCCAAAACAGACATCATCCATCACTATAATGTCACTAAGGGAGATGAAATGAACACATAGAGTCATAGAGTCACAGAATAGCTAGGGTTGGAAAGGACCTTGAGTTCTTCTAGTTCCAACCCCCCTGCCATGGACAGGGACATCTCCCACTAAACCATATCACCCAAGGCTATGTCCGACCTGGCCTTGAACACTGCCAGGGATGGAGCATTCACAGCTTTCTTGGACAACCTGTTCCAGTGCCTCACCACCCTTACATTAAAGAATTTCTTCCTCATATCCAATCTAAACTTCCCCTGTTTAAGTTTAAACCCATTACTCCTTGTCCTATCACTACAGTCCCTAATGAAGAGTCCCTCCCCAGCATCCCTATAGGCCCCCTTCTGATACTGGAAGGCTACTATGAGGTCTCTACACATACTACTACTTGTAAAAATGTAGATATATACTACCCTGCATTATGATGACCTGCCCCCTAAATGTTCATGGATTACATTTTTTTTTTTTCTTCTACTTGAGTCGAAATAAAAAAATCAACTTCAATTCCAATGCATTTGTTCACAGGAGTGTATGTCCCTGGAAACTGATATTTTTCTCACTCCTATAGTGTCCAAATTTTGCAGGTGGCATCAGACTTCTTATTACAAGGTGCCTTTATTTACCTGTTCTTTGATCAGGAGATACCATGACAAGAAAATCAGATTGTTCATGGATCACAAACTTGCCTTTAAACAAAACAAAATATTCCAGTTACTGTTACTATCCATACACTTAGAAGAAAAAAGAAATAAATGCATCGCATAGAAACACATTCTTTATAAGCAGGCACCTGAATGTGATAGAAGTAACAAATGTCATATTCATAGTAGTTTGTACAAGTACTAGTTTTGTTTGTTATTAGGCTTTGTTTGGCTTGATCATAACTCCCAGCACAAAATCAACTAAGACAGATCACTCAAGAGAATACTGCAGGCTATTTTCTTACTAAACACAAAGAAAAGCCCCACATTTTCTAGCTATTAGCACTCTGTGAAAAAAGCTTACAAAATAGAAAACATGATACAGGATGACTCCAGGCTTTGTTTTGTGCCCTTGTCCATATCTTCAAAACATCTTCTCATACAAAACAAAAAAAGTACTTCACATCAATATTTTATTGAAATTCTTTCAGAAAAGACATATACATTATATCTGCAAGATGAGATGCGGACTATTTTAGTTGCAGAGGAGAGCAATATGTTGGATAATAGCTGACGTTTGACTCCCAGGGTTCTTATTTTGTGAATCAAAATTCATTTAGAGACAGTAAAGTAGAAGAAATCAATAGAAACGTTCTGTATTCTAGTTATGGAACATAGAGATAACCCTAAGTCACCATTAATGATGCTGGCCTGGATAAACATTGACAAAGCCAAAGGGATGACTTTAAATAATAGACTTCAACAAGCAGGTATCAACAAGCTGTGTTAGAGGAGATTGCTGACATGCCTTATGATGGTTTTAATTTATTCAGTGTGTAGAAATGATCAGTGGCATCCAGTTGAGAGCTGTTGTGATTAAGACAAAATTTTTCAAACTACATGACAAATGTTTATCTCCTCCTTTCCTTTAACAGCTTGGAAATAATAAAATCTCTTTCAAATACATAACATTTATTTACTGGCTCACCCCCGCTCTGTGACAGTGGCCAAAGATGGTTTTATTTTTATTTCCCTTATTGGCAATGAACACTGAAATTACACTACCAAATGCACATATTCTATGCATTAATAAATCAGGTAAAGTCCATAAAACAAGCAGAACAAAGGCCTTGCATTTCCTGACTATCCAAAATATGGCTGCTATTGGAAGGAACTGTTTATGTTCAAAGAGTGAAACATCAAAACAGGAGAGAGGGATGAAGCCAAAAGCTGTCTGCTCCATACAGGCACAATTAAGCCCATCTTCTTCTCAGTTCAGAAAGCAAACTGCCAGGTATGACTGACCCAAGCAAATGGGTAAAGCAAAAGGAGGGGATGAAACTATGTTTAACACACACAGGTCCAACAGAAACAAAGAAACAGTATCAAGAGTAATGAAGGTAAAGACCAAGATGAATTCCAAATGATTCTGTCAAATATTAATTGTAGGAACACCTATTCTTCAGTTTTGGTATTTAAACATTCTGTTTCTGAAAGCCAAGAAATCTAAGTCAACTTTTAATTAGAGAGTAAATTAAAACAACAGCAAAAATCTTTTTCTATTCTGTCCTATTTGAAGGACATGGTTTTTATTAAACTGTTGCCTGTTTGGATACCAACATGTAATTTTTCTCTGATTGAACCAGCTACTTCAAATAAAGCCATTCTTGAGATCTCCCAGCTAAAGCTTTCAAAAAGCTACTTAGTTTTTAGTTTATCCAAAACCAATTCCACTTTATTACTCTAAATGATCACACATACTGCAAAGGAAGCTGTCGGGCATAGCTATGAGTACACAATTCAGGATTCTGCAATATATATTTTATTTCCTTAAAGTCAGAATAAATCAGATGTTAATAGTGAATCATCTGTAAGAGGTAGCATAAAAGCCATTACATGGTGTGTGACAACTATGCAAAATTAATTAGAAGTTTCAATCAGTGTCACAAAGGCAACAATAAACACACATTTTGGGTCCTCCTTTTTATTTATTGAGTCTTCAAGTACTCCTTAGCAAGTGTAGCTAACAAGGCTGCAGCTCCTACATGCCTGAGAATTTCAGATTTTATTACATATTTTTAAAAAGCATATCTACCTCTCATAAAGACAAGCTTAAATATGCAATTTTAATGTACCTGAAAGACACAAGTGGGAATGCAAAGAAAAAATAAAAAAGATCTTTTAGATTCTTCTTTATTTCCTATTTTAAGCAAAACTTCTGATTTTTGTACATCTAACATAAGTAATGCTTAAAATTCAAAATGCTGTAAATTCAAAATGTCAAAGAAAAATCTTTGCCAGCAGGATCAACACAATGAGAATAAGGAATAAAAAATGTCCAGACAAAGGAAAGTGCCTTCTCTCCCCTTAGTTTGATTCTTACTAAGAAACCAAAATATGCTTATTACTCTCTACTGGGAAATACATATCAATTCCACCTTTATTTTATGAATATTTACTTAGCTGAATACCTAATGCTGCTAATCCATATTTTATGAATATGCGTACACACACACAAGTGCTACATGGAAATTGTTTCCCTTATAACACAAAAGAACTTTTTCTCCTGGTGAGCATATGGTTTTTTTTTAACAGGGAGGGCGAATAAGCCCTGTCACCAGCCAAAAATCTACTTGAATCTGGAGAAGTTAAGACTGTTTCAAGCAATGGATTATCTTTTATTTCCATAGCATACCTTTTGAGGCAGAAAAAGAGAGAAACATTTCCTTTTGTCTTTTATTGTGCCCTTACCTATGTTATCTTTAATGAATAGTAATACATTCCATAAAGATAACTTAATTATTTGCAGGAGAATAAGCAGCAAAAAATCCTCAATTACTAAGGAGACAAACACTTTCCTATACAACACCCCATTGTGATATTTTTATATCAGCTATTTTCCTTTGCAAGGGTGCAGAGAGAAGCATCAGAAGCATTTTCTGCTCTCATAGGAGAGAATAACTCAATATATGTGTTTCAGAAACCATTTCTCAGGATCTTTCAATTCTATTTATTTCAAATACCACTGCCTCAAGAGTAATAAATATACAACTGCCTGGGGACAAAACAAAGTGTTTAATCTTGATGCAAGAGGTTGCACAGTTGTTAAACAAGAGAATCTCAAAATTTGTTTCTTTTAGACACAAGGAGAGAAGAATTTTATTCAGGATACTCTCTGATACCCAAACTAATTAAGGAATGTAGAACTATTTTAGCAATAAAGACACATTAAATGAATGTATCATGTGGGGATTTTTGTATGCTGACCTTACAAAGAGCAATTCAGCATGAGGCAGATCAGACAGCAGAAATCGGTCTATTTTGTAATAGAGCTGTGCATAGACACTAATATTTACATATTTGTTGACTCTGGTTCAGTAAAATATGAATATTAGTACTTCCTGATTGTTAAATCATTGCAGTGTACCACCACCGTAAGCAACTTTGTGCGTTCTTCCTTTGTTCAGCTCAAAAAACCATGCTGGATTTTAAATTGTTGCTTTGTCCTACCTTATTTGTATTCATGTATAGGATTACCCTAAAGTGAGTAATTTTTTTACAGTTATTTAACCAAAATATATCCTTGATATTCATGTGAAGCAAGACTGTTTTCTTGAAATCTAAAAAACTCACAAGAAGAAAACACTCATGTTTTGGCTTGAAAAGCGTCTTTGGGAGTATTAGCAATTTATCTAGTCATAGCAGAAGAAAACGTTTGTCTCAATAAGCTACTTACGCATTAATCACAGCATGGTTTTGGTTTGGAAGAGAACTTAAAGCTCATGCAGTTCCAGCCCCCTGCCATGGGCAGGGACACCTTCCACTAGACTAAGCTGCTCCAACTTGGTCTTGAACACTGCCAGGGATGGGGCAGCCACAGCTTCTCTGGGCAAACTGTACCAGAGTCTCATCACCCTCACAGGGAAGAACATTTTTCCAATATCTAACCTAAATCTTCCCTCTGTCAGTTTCAAGCCATTCCCCTTGTCCTGTCACTCTATGCCCTTGTAAAAAGTCCCTCTCCCTCTGCAGAGGGACCTATCTCTTGTAAGTCCCTTTTAAGTACTGGAAGACTGCTATGTCATCTGGAAAAATCTGTACTGAAATAAATTTCTTGGGCTTCATCAAAGTTATAAATTGGATCACCAGAAAATAAATTTCATCTTGGAGTTTTGCTTTTAACCAGAAATACTTTTTCTCTAATGAGCATGCCTTATTGCATCATTTAAGCAATCAAATCTATAAAGGACACATGGATTAATGACAACAGTCCTGAAGTAAGAGCTATTTTCAAGCCAAACTTTTGCTTTAATTTCAGACGTAAAAAATTGTGCAGAGCCTCAGAAAAGAAAACAGGGAGGCTATACAAATTCATTTGAAGATAAATTCGCTAATTCTACCATGATGCTAACATAAGAATTCAGAATTGAAAATAACTGAAACTTGAAAGCTGCAACTACAGCAGGCAAAGATGAGAATAAAGGTCACAACCTTTCCCTTTAGAGAAGACAATATAATTCAAGACACCTAAACAATAAAGATCCAGTACTTCTCACCTCTTTCATAGGCAGAGATTCTGTCAGCATATTATTGTGCACTGGTGTATGAGTACAAAACTCAAAGCTGCTATGAACTACAGTCCAATAACCAAGTTGGGAATTCATCAGTAGAAAGACCATGGTTTTGTTCTAGATACACCTAAGTTGTAACTATTTGCAATTTCTCTTACCTAAGAAAAAATAAAAATTTCTGCATGAGCTAAACCACATAAAAAGTGTGGGAATGTACCCGGATGAACAAAGACATGTGAGCAATCAGACAGTTATCCGAACAGCTACTTGACAATCGTGGAGTAGTGAACCAAAGGCTTTGCGGCCTTGCCTGGAGGTTACTAAAGGACGTGAACGTGCAGAAAGTCTGAGCAAGTTGGCACAGAAAGTTGCTGAGGAAGATGTGCAAGAAGGAACTGATAACTCTAACCTTGAAACATAACTGCAAGCTTGAAACAAGCTTGGAACATATGTTGTAATGGTTAACCCATCATTAAATTGTTACTAACATGTAGCTAAGGGACATTAACCAATCAGATACTACCGAATATTCGAGAGTCTTGGAATTATCTATACAAGGTGTACTTATTGCCAACACTCCGATTACATTAATTGTTGCTTGTTGTCCGAGCTCCCACCACAAAAAAGACTAACACTGGCTAGTGCAATTTTGGGGAACTATTAATAAAAAATAACTTTTTTTGTTAGAAAAAAAATATTCATGAAACTACATCTACAGATGGAAAAGAAAAAGACTCACTAAGATGACCTTATTATTTTACTTGGGTAGAACAAAATCCAAGGTAAAAAAATTCCTTTGGAAGTCAAAAGTGGATGACTGCAGTTGGTTCTAAGTGTACTGGACACCTCTCCAAGTAAAAGCGAACCATGGCCTGCACTCTGCTGCCAATGGAATTGAGAAAAAAGCACTAGCAATATCAACTATGGCATACCACTTGGCTGACCTTTGACTGCAGTTCATACTGAAGTTTTAGCATGTCCAGTATGTCAGCACTCAAGAGTGGTGAGACTTCATTCAGGCCACGATAGTCTACTGTTAGTCTCTACTCTCCATTAGACCTTTGCACTAGCCATATGGGGCTATTAAAGGGTGAGTGGATCCTGCTGATCAGTCCTTTGGCTCTCCAGTCTACAGATCAGTTTATGGATGGGAATCAGGGAGTCTTGGTCCAATATTGCTGCCAGTGCACTGTTGTGATTGCAACTGGCACTTGTTCTTCGACCTGCAGCAACCCCACAATGGAAGGATCCTCTGAGAGACAGGGCAAGGTGGACAGCTGCTTAATTTCAGGAAGTTTCACATTTGTGAATAATCTGGGCAATAGTGTCCACTGTGAAGTCCACCCCTCGATCACAATCCCATCTGTATGTTGCATCTCTGCCCTTGATGGCCAGAGGGTCATGGACCCACTGGACTAAAAATAATTCAACCGTATGTTGCCAATCTAAATCCATCTGAGCCACTTCAATCTTAGCAGCTTTATCCACCTGTTGGTTGTTCTGATGTTCCTCAGTGGCCTGACCCTCGGGTACATGAGCATCTACGTGCCGTA
>JAOEHX010016840.1:0-35141 GCA_025448015.1 Bolborhynchus lineola | reverse complement strand
GGGGTGGGGGGGGCAGAGCATGTCTCCATCCCACCGCTCTGCTTGGCCACAGGGTCCTGTAATGAGTCTGAGAGCAACGATGAGTCCATCCCGGAGCTGGAGGAGCCCGAGGGCTCGGAGCCGCCGCCAGCACAGACGCAGGTTGGGGTTATTTTGGGGGCGGGATGTGGGATGTTGGGGACCCCTCAGGGTGCTGGGGCTGCTCTCACCCCCTGCTCTCCGGCAGGCGCAGCTCACCCACTCGCTGGGCACCGGGGAGGAGACGGTCAGCAAGGCAAAGCAGAGCCGGAGTGAGAAGAAGGCCAGGAAGGTGGGGTGGGATTGATGGGGTCAGCGGTGGCACTGGGGTCCTCATCCCATCCCAGGGGTTGGAGGGTGGGGAAGCCTTGGGGTCCTCACTTTGAGCGTCATGGTGGGTATGGGGGTCCCCTGTCCTGGTGGGGACTCAGCCTGACTGCATTTGGGGGGCAGTGTCCCACAATCCTGGTTTTGCTCTTGGCCCAGGGGGCTGGGGTGTTGCTGGGGGGCTGGAGCCCCCTTCCTTGGGATGGTGGGACATGAGGTCACCTCTGTGCATGTGTCCCCAGGCCATGTCCAAGCTGGGGCTGAGGCAGATCCACGGTGTCACCCGCATCACCATCCGCAAGTCCAAGAACATCCTCTTCGTCATCACCAAACCCGATGTCTTCAAGAGCCCCGCGTCCGACATCTACATTGTCTTTGGGGAAGCCAAGGTGAGGGGCGGGGGTGCCACCCGTGGGGCTGGCAGGGACATCCCTGTAGGGACGGGTGGGTGACGCCGTGTCCCCGCAGATCGAGGACCTGTCACAGCAAGTGCACAAGGCGGCGGCAGAGAAGTTCAAGGTGCCGATGGAGCACTCGCCACTGATCACGGAGACGGCCCCGACCCTCACAATCAAGGAGGAGAGCGAGGAGGAGGAGGAGGTGGGTGCTGGGGCAGAGGGGAACCCCGATGGGTACACGTCAGCACCGGGGAGGGGGTGACAATGGTGTTCCCACCTTACAGGTGGATGAGACGGGACTGGAGGTGAGGGACATCGAGCTGGTGATGGCCCAGGCCAACGTCTCGCGCCCCAAAGCCGTGCGGGCGCTTCGGCACAACAACAATGACATTGTCAATGCCATCATGGTGAGTGGCTGGGAAGAGGGGGGGACCCCCTGGCACCCCTAGCATGAATTGGGGTGCTGTGGGGTGGTCCCCTCACACTCTGCTCTCTTCCACAGGAGCTGACCATGTAGCGGCTGGTGCTGTCCTGGCCCCCCTGTATAGATGCACAGTTACTACCCCCCTTCTGCCATCCTTCCTCTATACCTCCCCATAGTTCTCCTCTGCGTCCGTATCGCTCAATAAATGGCCTCATGTATCACTTGGATCGCACCCCGCCTCTCCTCATGGTGATTTGGGGGACCCTGGGCTGTGCCGTGGCTCCTGCACCCTGTGGGGGTGGAGCTGGGGGGCACCCATGTTTCCGGCATGGGATGGGGCACCCAGGGAATTCGGGTGGCCGTGCTGGGACAGGCGGCTCTGCAGTGGGCATGGGGCAGGATGGGGTGACACAGGAGTCCCAAGATGCTCCCGAAGCCATCAGGGCTTTACCCTCCTATTGCTACTTCGAGCTGCTGAATGAAGCCGGGCAACCCAGGAGGGCTGAGCGAGGGCTTTAGCAAGGAGACAAACCACGGTCGGGTGCAGAACTGTATTCACCTGTAACAACACTCCATACAGAAAGCACACACACGCGGCCTCCCGGTGCCGTCGATGGGGAGACGGAGGCAGGAAACCCCCTTAGTTCCCAGGTTTAAGTCCCATTGGAGTATTAAAATAACCCACTGCAAGTGGTTACAGCTTGTTTTAAACCTCTCCATACACAGTCGTGCCAAAAATAGGGTGTGTTTTTTCTTCCACATCTCCCAAAGCTGTCAATGATTAGAAACATCCACATGTGCAATTTGGTTTTTAATCTGTAAATCATAGAAAGGCACTAAAACAACTCCAGCCCCACGCTGCTGCCTCCTGGGCTTGAGGAGGAAGAGCTCGGTCCCTGACACCTAGGGACCCTATGGATGGAGCTGGGACCTTCATCTCCCTCGGTGGATGGCAAAAGCACAGGGCAGGAGGAAACCGTGAGCTTCTCCATCACAGCTTGTTTCCAGGGAAGATGCTCTCTGCGATGGATATGTCCTGGCTAAATCCTTCCTCCTGCTGCTGGAGGATGTGTGCTGGGACCCTTTGCCTTGTTCTTTTCAGCCTTGAAACTGGAGGAGAAAGGGCCAGCTGTATCCCAGCCTGGCACTGGGGCGGTGCGGCCTCATGTAGCCCATGAGTCGAGGAGGAAGAAGGATTTGGGCTGTGAGGACCCTCCCTGGAGCAGAATTTGGGGTCACCCTAACCCCAGCCTAATGTGGGGTGCGATACTGACTCCACGCCAGATCGTACCGAGGGCCAGCGCCTGTGATCCTGGGAAGCGCAGGTAAGGAATGGCCGGAGCACGGTGGGGAGGGAGAGGATGGAAGGATGGAGGCTGGTTTTTGCCTGGGATGGACAGGAAGAGGGCTGGAGGAGGGTCGGGGTGGGGGGATGCTGCAAGGGCAGAGCAGGGGTTAAAGGCACTGGGGAGTAAGGCCTGATCCCCCAACCTGCTGAGCCAGCATCTGCTCTTGGAGCACTCCCAGCCCTGCCAGAGCCACCCCTGGGTGCTGCCTGGGCTGTCCCATCCCTCTTCCAGCACCATCCTTCCTCCAGGGTAACTAGGGACCAGCCCCCCCTCCTCTGGTGCCTGCTGCAAATGGCACCTCTCCCTCTGCATTGGGGTTCTGATTAAAAAAATAAGTGTGTATTTATAACTGTATATAAAACATATACAACATGTACACCCCCCTGTACCCCCCCCCCAGTCTTCCTAGGGTGGGTCTGGGGTCAGGTCTCCCATCCTGGCCCTCGGGGATGGCATAGTCCCCAGGGAGCCCCAGAAGCCACCATGCACCCCAGGATGGGTGCCAGGGAAGATTGAGTTGGGGGGAGTTTCATGGGGCAAAGCTTTGTGCTTGGCAGGAAGGGAAGGCTGTAGCAGACACAGGGGGCTGTGGGCACACAGGAACGCGCTGGTGGGGCAAACTTCAGCTGTGTGCCCCTCTCTCCAGCTCCTGGGGCCCCCTGGTATTCCTGAGCAGAGCTGGGGGGACGTGGTGGGGTTTTCAGGCCAGGCAGCAGCAGCACAGGCATTGGCGGCTTCTCCTGTGGGGCTGGAGCCGAAATGTTTTGACAACATCAACACCAGGTTTAAATAATTCACATTGTGGTAAACTTCATTCAAAAACAGGGGGAGGAAGAAGAGGAGGAGGAGGAGAGCAGTTACAATAGGGATACCATGTGCAAAACTGTAAACCAGGCAGGGGGCTGTAGGCGACCTGTCTCCCTGCTGCAGCGGTAAAACCAAACTGGAGATGGCCACAGGCTGGGCTCCTGCCCTGGAGTCCTCCAAGGAAAAGAGGGCACCAGCTGCCCCTTGGAGCTGTGAACAGGATGGGAGCGTAACCGCATCCTGATGGAGCTCCAAAGCCTCTTCCAGAAGGAGAGTGAGGATCCCGGTGCTGCTGTAGGGTGTCTCCGTCCTCCCCCCGCTCGCTCTCAGGAGGAATCGCGGTCCATGCTGCACCCCAGGGCTTCGATGTCGTTGCTGATATGTGAGATCATCCGGTCCCACTCGTCCTCCTCGGAAGGGACGGACTGGTCGTCCGAGCTGCCGGCAGCGCCGTTGCCATTGGTGGTGGAGTTGGAGGTGGTGCTCAGAGTCCTCCTGTACCTCCCAAAGCTGTCTGTGATGATGCCCCGGCCGTCCTTCACCCCGATGGTCTCCAGGAAGTTCTCAAAGTGTTGGCTGTCCTTCTCGGGGATGAAGGGGCGAAGACCTGGAGCCAGGAAGAAAGCACGAGGAGGGAACTGTCAGCATCATTTGTATGGCACAGACACCTGGGATGGATTTGCACATGGATTTACTTGGCTGTCTGAAACACCCCGAGGTTTCTGAGTGCTCCAGCAGAGCGCTGCTGCACCGGTGTTCCTCAGCTCCCCCCCACCAGGGCTCAGCAGATGAGCCTGTTTAGGGGGGAGGGAGGGACGAGGTCTCCTGAGGACTCCAGTTCCCGTTTTACACCCCTGAGAACTGCAGCCTAACAAATCCTGCTAAAGTGGGATTTTCTGATTTCAAGAGGATCGTCTTCCAGTTCCTCACCCAAACATACTGCTCGGCTTTACTGAGCTTACTGCTGTCACTGCAGCAGCCCACGCTGCAGGCTGCACCCAGGGAACATCTGTGCTGTCTTCCTCGTGCCTCCCACGGTGGGGCAGGGTCCCTGGAGGGTGGCAGCCACCTGCTGGAAGCAGAGGGGCAGCAGGATGCAGGCTGGACACACCACTGATTACCTTTTGAGGATTCCAAGTAACTAACCTGGCTTTGTTTGCAATTAGAGGTGGGGTGTTCGTGTTGCTGACAAAGATGCTGAACAGTGCCAGTCCCAGCATAACCCCTTGAGGGAACACCTCTCATCATTAGCCTCCACTTGGACATTGAGCTGCTGACCACAACTCTTTGAGTGTGGCTATCCCAGCCAGCTCCTTATCCACCGAGTGGTTTATCTGTCAAATCCATGTCCATCCAGTTTAGAGACAAGGATGTTGTGTGGGACAGCGCTGAATGCCTTGCACAAGTCCAGGTAGATGTCAATTGCTCTTCCCTTATCTTCCCAGAATCAAAGCAGGGAGTTTGAGGAAGGAGGGATTCGAAGAGCCCCTGAGGCTCTCAGCTTCCTTTTGAAGAAAGGGAACACAAGGGTCTTGGCTCCCCTGTCATGGTGCACACCCTCCTTCCAGCATCATAAAGTCCCCTCATGGGAAAACAGGTTCAATATGCCTGGATGTGCAGCACATCCACCACCAGAATGGCTTGATGCCGCCCTGCATGGCTGGCCAAGGACCAGAACGTTCTCTCTACACCAGTGGGCACAAGAAGCCTAGTGCCTGGCCTGGAGGCTCCCTCTGCAGTCAGGAAGGAGAGGTGAGCATCCTGAGGAGCAACTCAAGCCTACAAGGCCAAGGGCCTGAGCAAGATGGATCCAGCTGCCTTCAGGCAACAGCTACCGTTGAGAGAGAGACAAATTGAGATGTTGTTCCTTGCTTGGTGACATCCCAAGGAATCTCTGTGCCATCCACAATTACCCCTCTACCCCCTCAGGAGGCCCAGGCATCAGTGAGTGGTACCGGGCACATCACGAGGGATTGAGAGCAGACCGATGCCAGCTCTCACATTCCACTTGGTCACCCACAATTGATCCCTGGCAGCTGCCACTCACCTAAGAGCAGGAACTTCCTGCTGTCCCCATAGAGCTGCTTCAGGTTGATGCAGAATTCATGGATTGAAGCCCCGTTGCGATATTCGTGCAGGAGCATTGCAAATTGCTGGATCTCTTGGGAAGAGAGTTTAGTGCGGAGCTGCAGAACAGAAGCACAGCGCAACCGTCACTGAGGTTTTTTAGGAGGAAGAGATGATGTGGAGCCTGGGAATGTTGTTTATTGGGTTTATTGCTACTTTGTAAGAGCTGCAGTAGTGAACCAGCTCATCCCAATGGAAAAGCAGGACATGCTGGTGTGACCCGCTCTGGAGCTGGCAGCTTTCAAACAGGGACAAGTTGTGGGTGTACACAGGGCCTGTGACTCACAAAGTGATGGACCCCGTGTACCGTGGGTGCTGTGGCATGCCTTTATGTGATGAGAGGGGACTAAGGGACTGGATGCTCCTACAGAAGGGTGTAAGCCTGCGTTCAGGTCCCATGAGGCCTTCAAGTGCAACTTGTATGAAAAGGAGGATGGGATGTTCCCATACCAGCATGAGCTCATGCTTTACACGCCAAGGCAATGAAACCAAATCCCAAGAGCATTTGAAGGCCTTAGAGGGAAGAAAACCCATTCACCCCAAGGTCCTGCCACCCCAAGGACATCCTACCGTCATCATGTAGTCCTGGAGCAGCTCTGTTGCTGTGGTGCTCAGCTCGCTCTCGCTGACTGTCTTAATGT
Source organism: Bolborhynchus lineola (assembly GCA_025448015.1). Classification (NCBI taxonomy): domain Eukaryota; kingdom Metazoa; phylum Chordata; class Aves; order Psittaciformes; family Psittacidae; genus Bolborhynchus; species Bolborhynchus lineola. The sequence continues at coordinate 29,050 of JAOEHX010016840.1, read as the reverse complement.
GTGGAGACTGTTGTGTGGAGAAGGAAGAGGGGGAGTTGTCACCTGCATCCAAGGTTTCTGGAAAGGAACTGGAATGCAAACAGAATGTGAGTCCTCCAGATCTTGGCACCTTCTGCGTCACTAGTGACTGAGGCATGGGAGAGCCTGAAAAAGCAAGGAGGAATGTGGAGACATGCTCTTTGCAGTCACGTTCGTAGCCTACAGCTCCTGAAGGCTCCCGCAAAGCACAGGGGCGGACTTTAACTACGTTGGTTTGGTGGCCTGCTGAAAATGAAGGCTTACGTGGGGAAATCTCCCCTCCAACTGCTTTCTCTGTTTGGAATGGTGGGGGGGGGGGGGAATTCAAGCCCCTTACTTTGTGTTACATGTTAACTTCTGAAATAGCACCAATCAGTTTCAAACAACGGGTTTGTGTGCCAGGTTTTCAGGCCACAAACGCCATCAACGTTTTCAGCACTGATTCAGGAGGAAAAAAGTTTCCAAAATACAGAGGTTTTAGGAAAACCTTTCTCCCCACTCCAGCTTGGACTTCACCAAGGCAAAGCAGCTGGGCAAGTATCGTATCCATCCCCACTTTGCTGATGCAGGGGACTGGGCATATGTTGTGTACGTGATCTTCTCTGGAAACCTGTGGTGGTGGAACAATCCAGGCAGGGACCAGGGCACTGCACACAGACAGTAAAAACACGGCCCAGTGTTCCAGCCAGGCTGAGCAGAAGCTTTTCAATGTGCAGACAGCAGCAGTTCCTGCTCTGGGGGCTTTAACCCTGGCAGCGAGGCCACACTAATAAGACCGAGTGCCGAGCGAGCTCAGCATGCCATGTTTAACTTACAAAGTGCTTGCTTCTGTTTCGTAAGATTCCTTAACATCCACTTTCGTAGAAGAGTCATCTGCAACGAAAGCATTCAAGACAGGGGAGTTTGAGAGGCAGAAACTCGGTGCTTTTCCCCAGTCCATGACCTACACAAACTAATTTCTGACTCGGTTTTCCCAGCTGGAAGGTGAAGAGCAGGGCTGCGGCCAGGATGGTGCCAGCGGTGCTGTGGCAGGACTGGACACAGACTCAGCAGAGATGCAGAACCACAAAGGGATTGATATGAACTGTTTCCATCCAACACGAATAGAAAAGCAAAGGGTGTGAGGAGAAAGGATAATGGTTGATGTCCCACAGCCCAGCTGGGGAAACATCTTCAGGCACCAGAGAGTCTTCATGCCTGTCCAACTCACATTCAGTTAAAGCAGAGGAGACGGTTGTTCTCAGTACCTTACAGGAGAGAAGCCACCAGGTCAGCTCTGACCTCAGAGGGTGGCAGGAGAGAGGTGGTGAACATTGGTGAAGATGAGGAGTGACTCTCGAGATGGAACCGTTAAGAAAAAAGCAAGGGGAAGAACGCAGACTTACCGCTGTGTAAGGACATGTGCCGTGTCGGTGTGGAGGCCCCATCAAATATTGCTCTGTCCAAGAAGTCTATTGTGGACTCAGTGTAAACAATCTGGAAGACTTGGCTGAGAAGTGAGCACAGCTCCTCGGCAGTCACCTGGGGAGGGAGCAAAGAAGTGCTGGCACAAGGCAGAAGATGCTGCGGTGGTCTTTCTCTTTGGTTTCCTAGGGTAGGTATGTCATGTGGGGCAGTGGTGTGTTCTATCTGTAGGGCTGTCCCAGCGAGGACATGGAACGCACCTGTCCAAGAGCCTGGGCACTACTTGACCCACAGGGTCCCCAAGGTACCAAACTTCCAATCTTGCTTGCTACCTCCTGCTGTCCCATAGGGTTTTCCTCAGTGCTAGAGGAAACAAACCCTGGAGAAGATCTACTACCCCTCCAGAGAAGCATCCCAGCACAATTCAACCACCCAGACCCAAGTGATAGGAGATGGGATGCTCTGTCATCAACCCACAGCTATTAATTAACACCCAGATTTCATGCTGATGTTCTGTCCTACTACTTGGTACAGCTCCCTGGGATTTTGGCTATATAACCTACATCCCAAATAGGTGCAGGCACCCCAGAGACCATCAGAGCTTAAAACAAGGTGAGCAAAACTCCACCCTGAAGCCAAAGGGTTCTTGCTATTGAAGCAGGAACACACAGACCAAGATGAGAATCTCTGGATCCAGACATCGGATGAAACAAACTTCCAGGTCAGCACCAGGAAAATGCCCTGATTAGCAAAATCCCATTGTGGGAGGATTCAGTCATCTTCACAGATTTGCTGCTGCTGGTGAAAGCTTGGGGCAGCAGGCACCACCACCAAGGGAAAAATCATCTTCCGCTCCTCGTATGTTCAAATCAGGTCTGGGGCAGAGACCAGGTTTTCTCCCCCAGGTAGTACCCTGTGTGCCAGCAAAGCCCAACCCACAGTCTTACGACTGAGCCTATGTGTATCACACAATATATGGCCAGGTAAGCACCTGGTCACGTAACAGAAGGGATATTTGGTGAGAGCAGGATGAGGCCACCCTGGGGCTGATGGCTTTCCACCATCCGCCTGAGAAGTTGTGGCCACCCCAGTCTAAGAGCCAGAAAACATCCCCCAATCCCAGTCCCAGTATGGTTGCAATCTGAGAGCAACTTTGGAAGCAACTGAGGCAGTTTTAAGGGAGTGTCTTGTGTCTTACTTTGTTCTCTGTAGCCAGGACCACCAAGCAACAAGCTTCAACAGGAACCACCCCGCTCTCAGACAGCGAGCCCGAAGTAAGTGCTTTGGAGCTCTCAGCACAGAGACTCTGGCTTGGGGAGATCCCGGGGTCCTGAGCTGAGAAAGAGAGAAGTCATGATGGAAACCTCGAGGCAGGGAAAGAACAAGGAGGAGTCCTCACATGGCAACCTGGACTCTGAACAGGATGCCTGTGGGGAGAGCAAAACCCCCAGAGCAGGAGCACAGAGGGTCCCATGGCCGGGGGAAAGCACCAGGGAGGACAGAGCTCAGGATCTGCACCTGAACACTGCACAGGGACAAAGTCTTTAATGCAAAGCCGGTTCTTGACAACTCTGTAAGCCACCAGCTTCAATCCCATGGTGGCTTAGCCATGCTCAGAAACCCAGCAGCAGAATTACAGCTTTCTAAGTCACCCATTTATTGTATGGATTGTCCTTTGCTGTAACAGGGTTTATAATCCACTAAGTCACTGTCATTACATCTTTTAAGTAGCTGAGCATTCCCCAGATGCTCCAGCCCAAAACCACAGAGGTGTGACAAGCAGAGTTGCCAGGAACACACTGGAGGCAGTCCCCAGGTGTTACAAAAAGTAAGGTGTGTCAGAAGTGATAATACCCCAGTTATTCACCACAGGCATTTAGACATCCAACATGGTGATGGAATGCTCCCAGCAACAGCACAAGGGCTGTGAAGAGCAGGACAAGTTCTGGGCACAAATTCAGGCTGGGGGAGGCTGGACTGAGAGCAGCCCTGAGGAGAAGGTACTGAGGAGGTTGGTCGATGGGAAACTCACCATAACCCAGCAGTGTGTGCTTGCAGGACCGAAACCAACCATGCCCTGGGCTGCATCACCAGGAGCGTGACCAGTAGGTTAAGGGAGGGGATTCTTCCACCTCTGCTGAGACCCCCCCCCCCCGGCCCGCAGTTCTGTGTCCAGCTCTGGGGCCTCCAATATACGAGAGATGTGGAGCTGTTGGAATGAGTCCAGAGGAGGCCACAAAGATGCTCTGAGGTCTGGAGCACCTCTGCTACGGAGACAGGCTGAGAGAGCTGGGCTTGTTCAGCCTGGAGGAGAGAAGGCTCCAGGGACACCTTAGAGCAGCTCCAGTGCCTGAGGGATTGACAAGAAAGCTGGAGAGGGGCTTCTGACAAGGGCAGGTAGGGACAGGACATGGGGGAATGGCTTTAAACTGACAGAGGGGAGACTGAGATGGGGTCTGAGGAAGAAGTTCTTCCCTGTGAGGGCGGTGAGGCCCTGGCACAGGTTGCCCAGAGAAGCTGTGGCTGCCCCATCCCTGGCAGTGTTCAAGGTCAGGTTGGATGGGGCTTGGAGCAACCTGGTCTGGTGGAAGGTGCCCCTGCCTGTGGCAGGGTGTATGAACTTTAATGTCCCTTCCAACCCCAACCGTTCCATGATTCTGTGAAGGACACTTTGGTCTGTTCTCAACCAACACAGCCTTTGTCCTGTTTCTTGTCAGGCTGGCTGCTGTCCTCCATAAGCACAACTCTGGCTGTTGTGAGGCTCTGGCTCACAACCCCAAAACACAGCAACCCCAAAATATGAGGCCACATCTTGCCTGTGCTGGCCACAGCCTACCTGTTTTCAGCACGACCAAGTGAGAGGAGTCATCTCGGATGTAGGAAACAGATGCGATGTCATGGATGGGGACCCTGAGGATGAGATCTTCTCCATCCCTCCATACCAGCTTGATGTTGTAGGCAGAGAGGCTGATGACAGCATCATGTTCTTGGGTCAGCTGCCCTGGGAGCTGGTGTGCTCTCTACAATAAACATTTACACTGATTTGCTCAACTGTTTCCTCTTTGGTGATGAGCTGGTAATCAGCTTCCCTCCCGTGTTTGTAATGCCAGGACGAAGGACACCAATTAGACCAAGACCCAGCCTGAAGACAGCTACAAAGTCTGTTCTTATTCTATGCTGCATGGAGAGGTGACACAGAGTAGGTCACTCAACATGCTAAGTGCTCACCTTCGCATTATCTATCAGATGCAGGATTTCCGTGCGGCTGGAGGGATTCAGGTACCCTGGGATGGAGGTGAGTTGACCTAAATACTGGGAAAGAAGAACCAAACCATTACTACAGTACAAACACACAGAGAACACCCCCAAACACACCAGCTACTACAAGAAAGACACCATCAACACAGAGCAAAGGGGTGGTGGCCAAAGGCAGTGTTTAGAACCTGTTATATATGGAGGGTCTCTCATGCCTTGAAGCCACCATAATGCTCTCTCTCTATATATATACTCTCTCTATATATATCTGTAACTATATATAGTTATATATATAGTCTATATATATACAAGTCCCAGCCAGGCAGATGTTACCTTCACTTCTTTCTCGATGTAGTCATTCAGCAGCACATCTGGATCAACGCGGTCAGGCAGGGACACCACCACCGTATGCAGAGGCCGCCTCTCCGTAACCTTCTCCTGGGCTTTTTTATCTCGCCCTTTTTCGCCCTTCAGGAAGACTCGTTTGAAAGGAGACACTATTCCAGGCTGAGGAGAGAAAAAGAAACACCAGGGCCTTGGGGTTAAGGGCAAGGGGGGCAGTCTCTGCAGAGAAATGGAAGGAAACTACAAGAGCAGCTAGGGATAGGACAAAGGGGAACGGACTTAAATTGAGAGAAGGGCGACTGAGATGAGATCTGAGGAAGAAGTTCTTCCCTGTGAGGGTGCTGAGGCCCTGGCACAGGTTACCCAGAGAAGCTGTGGCTGCCCCATCCCTGGCAGTGTTCAAGGCCAGGTTGGATGGGGCTTGCAGCAGCCTGATCTGGTGGAAGGTGTCCCTGGCCATGGCACGGGGCTGGAACTGGATGAGCTTTAAGGTCCCTTCCACCCAAAACCAGTCTGGGATGCTATGATTCCATGAAACCATCAGCACTCACTGCCCAGGGCTCCTCCAGCCTGTAAATCTGCACTCACAGCCTGGTTTGACCAGCCTTAACCACTGAGCAGACAGCCTGGATTTAGAGCTATGACTCCACAAGTGCAGGATCATCCACTGAAACCCCTTTTCCCTGGGACATCTCATGAGAACACAAGTGCCTGCTACCAAAATGGGATGTTTTTCCCCTAAAGTCAGGACGCCCAACCTTTCAGTGAAAAACAAATACGCTATTCAGATGAGGAGTGGTAGGAGTCAGCAAGCCATGGCCACATGCCTCCTCCTTGCTCCACAGCCATTTGATATTTCACCTAAGCATTTCCCGAGAGCAACTCGATGAAGGACTGTGAAAGGAAAAGGCATGCTGAAAACGTGTCTGAGGTCTCCGAGGAGACCCACAAACACGAGTACATGACACAGGAGATGGCCTTCCCTGGGAAAACCAGCTATTGGCTGTTCCCGAACCACTGAGTGCTGGGTTTGGAAAAACATGGGAGCCACCACGAGTCCAGCTGGCAGCAGCACATGCACATGGCCTCCCAGCTATAGAGGGAGCACTGCCACCGTCCCTCCACCTTGGCACATGGCAGGCAGCCCAGGAATGCTGCACGACCCAGGGCCCATCATCAATCTGTGTTAGATCCTCACCAAGCTCCTCACCAGCCCGCTCCATGGCTAAATGACTGGGAGTGTGCACGGATGCCTCCGATTCAGTTTACCAGCTCCAGTGGCTTGTTTGAAGTGGGCAGATCCAGGGCTTGGGATTCCCAGCAGTGTGAAATGGCCACTGCATGGACTGGAGGGGAAAGGCAGAGCTCCTAAGCTCCTCAGTGGATGCCACATGCATGCTCAGCTCTGGCTGCCCCATCCCATGGCAGTGATGCTTTCTGCATCCCACTCCTCAGGGCAACCACATCTTGACTTCCCTGATTCTGCACAGGCAGAAAAGATGGTTCCAAGGCAAATCAAATATAAACCAAGTGCTTCCACTCAGGCGAATGTGGAGTGCTTTGCAATCTCAAAGAACAGCACCTTCCAGCAAATTCTACTCATCTCTTGCCACCGTCCACTGCAGGACTTTACCTTAGAAACCACCACTAAGAACTGCTGCAGACCTTTCAACTAAACTGCTTGAGCCTTGCCACAGGACGTTATAATCGGCAGGGGAGCACCATCACCACATCATCTACTCCCTGCACAGCAGCTAAGGACCATGCTCAGGTGCACACGTGGGACATGCTCCCATCAGGCAGCTTCAGCCTCTCCCGTTGCTTTTCTCAGCGTAGACGAGCACGGATGGGTGCTGGGACTGGCGCTGTTCAACAGCTTTGTCAGTGACACGGACAGTGGGGTTGAGCACCCTCTGCAAGTTTGCTGATGACACAGCTGTGCGCTGTCAACGGGCTGGAGGGAAGGGATGTCATCCGAGGGACCTGGACAGGCTGCAGAGGTGGGGCAGTGCCAACCTCATGAACCCCTACACGGCCAAGTGCAAGCTCCTGCACGTGGGTCAGGGCAATCCCAAGCACAAGCACAGGCTGGGGGAGACTGGATTGAGAGCAGCCCTGAGGAGGAGGACTTGGGGGTGTTGGTCCATGAGAAGCTCCCCATGACCCGGCAGTGTGTGCTTGCAGCCCAGAAAACTCACCTGGAACTGGATGAGCTTTAAGGTCCTTTCCAACCCAAACCACTCTGTGATTCTATGATTCTATCTACAGAAACAAGAGAGATTAAAGCCAAACCAAAAGAATTTGAAACCATTGTATCAGGACAGGAAAGTGGGATGGAAAAGCTCCTGGCTGAATAGTATTTACCAGCTCCCAGAGTGAGCCAGGCACCACAAGGACATCAGGGACAGCACGGCCCTGAAAAATGTCCCTTGGACCAGGGGGATAAAAATAGAGAGTTTGTAGGACAGAAAACAAAACTACATAATGGCCTCGTGAAACAGCTCTGCCTTTACAGCAGCAGGACCAAGACCACCAAGCACTCCAGGCTCTAGGGAAGCATCCTGCCCAGGGGCTGGGACCATTCCTAGCTCCAGAAAGAAGAAAATCCAGAACACAACAGCTTTTTGCCAAGACGGGTGCATGGGGGGCTCCGCCTCCCCACCTACAGGAGTGTCCGACCCCAAACCTTGGCTGCTGGTACATAAATGTCTCATTCCACCAGCATACTGTAGGAATCAAGAGCAGAGATGCAGAAATCTGCTGCCAAGGTCAGGGTTGTGCCACAACGGCCCCAAAACCCTTCCCCCTCCACCAGCCAGGGTCTGGCAGCTCCAGCTCAGTTCACCTCTCCATGCCAAGCTTGCTGGATCTGTCCCAGTCCATATGGAGCAAACCAGAAGAACCTTGCTCTTCCCTCGAGGATGCAGGCAACCCCTGTAGGGCTGGGAGGATGCTGCAACAGGATCATCCCGTGCTCCCTAAGGCCCAGGCTCTCCTGGAAGGAGGATTTGGGGAGCACAACCAAAGACAAAGGCGTCACCCCGTATGACGCAACTCAGAACAGCAGCTTCTGCATTTCAGGAGCCAACATAAAACCAGCACCTACCTCGTTCTCCATTGACGTACCCACCTAATGGGTAACAGAACCAAACAGTGCTGGAGCAGAGCCTTTGGTGGCTTCACTGGAAGCACCTCCGAGGGCAGAGAGAAGCTGCTATCCTCGTCTCAGGGGCTTCCCAAGCTCGCGGCGTGTGCTGAAGGGCAGGCAAACCCGGCTCGCGGCCAGGAAGTGCAATAACCACAGCTTCCTTCTGTTGCACGCAGCAACAGCGACAAAACCAAGTTGCTGGTTAAGAACTAGCAAGGTCTGACAGGAACAGGGCTGGGTGCAAGGCAAAGCGAGGCCCTGAAGCCCATTTCAGAAAGCTCGATCATGTTCCTGGCTCCCAGACACATCATTTTTAACCCTGGTTCTTCCCCTGAGTTTTGGAGCTGTTTTGTTCTCCAAGAGAAGCTGTGGCTGCTCCATCCCTGGCAATGTTCAAGGCCAGGTTGGATGGGGCTTGGAGCAACCTGGTCTGGTGGAAGGTGTCCCTGCCCGTGGCAGGGGGTTGGAACTGGATGGGCTTTAAAAGTCCCTTCCAACCCAAATCACTCTGTGATTCTACGATCTATTGAGACCAAGGGCTGTGAAGCTTTTTCAGGTTCTGTATTTCTAGTCCTTAAGATTCACATTTGAAAAGCAAAGCTTCAGAATGAGGTTAAGACTTTCCTGCCTGAGCCAAGGCCTCCCAGGAGGCCCTTCAGGAGAGTGGAGAGTGTTCAAGACAGGCTTGCAGGGCTCAAATGTGAGCCCAAGAGTCAGGCCCAGAGGATTAATGAAAACAAGTTGCTCATTTCACAAGCAGAGAATCAAATTAAACAGGTGAAGGCACTGATTTCCCTGATGAAATCTGTGTGTTGAGCGGAGGCAAGAAGGAGGTCGGTTGGAGAAGCACCACCCAAAGACCTGACAGGCTGCAGCCAGTTGGTGCTTACACCTTGCAGATTCTTCCCATCCTGGGGTGCAAGTGAGCCTCTCCAGCACACTGCCTAATTAGTAGGAATGGGGAAAGAAGGATCTCATTTCTCCTTAAAACCCGTAAAATAAGCTTGTTTCCTCCTCCAACGCCTTCTTGCCCATGATATCAACCTCTGAATACAACTTCCCAGCCCACTTTCCTGCACTTCTCTCTGGTCCAGAGGCATCTGCAGCAGAACAGCTTGGGCAGCCCTGTAAAACCCACTAGGATGGGGAGCAGGGCTTGTCTGGAAAGGACGGGCTCACCCCTGTACTGGGGAACCTGCCAGGCACTGGCAGCACAGGACAGTGCAAGCAAGAGATGCCATGGGCTTATTCTCACATGGCTTGCTTCTCACAAGTGTTTAAAAGCATCCAGAAATCAGGAGAAGCAGCAGGGAAGGGGTTACATGAACACCTTGTGCCAGCCAGGACTCAGCATTTCATACTCCTGGCAGAGGATGGGAAACATAATCACTTCTTAGGGAAACATGGTCAGTTCTCAGGATCTCCTGCTACCAATGTCTCCGAAATTCAGGAGGAAAAAAGTCATTTCATCCACCTAAGGAGGCATTTAAGACTTGGCTAATCCATAGAATCACAGAATAGTTTGGGTTGGAAGGGACTTTTAAAGCCCATCCAGATCCAGCCCCCTGCCACGGGCAGGAACACCTTCCACGAGACCAGGCTGCTCTAAGCCCCATCCAACCCGGCCTTGAACACTGCCAGGGATGGGGCAGCCACAGCTTCTCTGGGTAACCTGTGCCAGGGCCTCACTGCCCTCACAGGGAAGAACTTCCTGAGGTCTCATCTCAATCTCCCCTCTGTCAGTTTAAAGCCATTCCCCCTTGTCCTGTCCCTAAGTACCCTTGACAAAAGTCACGTAGGTTTGAATGAGAGACACTGGAGAGGAACCAGAATGGAACATACCCCACCAGTGTCCCCCCAGAACCCACCTAGGCCCAGGGCTAGGTACTGGTGAGTGTCAGGGACGAACTGCCACCAAGTTGGTGGCTTGCTGGGCCTGCACACCCAGCCATGCATCCTCACCCTAGCTCCCACTGGGAGCTTTGGAAATGGCAAAAGAGCCATTTCTGGGAAAAGGAAGGATTTAAACTTCATTTAGATCACCATTACTGCAGCTGGAGCACCGGCAGTTTCGATTTTGGCAGTTTCAATTTCCTGCTTTCATTCAGAGCCGGGCCTCTTGCATCCATCAAGAAAGCACTGAGGCCTTGGAGGGCCCCTTTAAATACATTCAAGCCTTTTAACTGAACATGAAAGAGAAAGTGCATCCCTCTCGTTAGCGGCAGAAACAGCTTCTTAATCCCCTCGAGTGGATTATCTCAAATTTGTAAGGCTAATTCTCCCCCAGCAGGTCTGCATGGAGATTAAGGGAGCCTGAGCTCTAAACAGCCACTCAGTGCTGCTGCTGGTTGGCAGTGCATCCCCGGGACAGCCTGCATCCCAAATCCAGTTATCCTGTTCCTAAAGGGATGCACAGCACAATCGCTTTGGGTGAAGGCAGAACTCTCCTAGAGAGCTGCCAGCAGCGCTTCAGGACTGGGCTATGTTTGGGAGCAGATCACAAAGCCGATCTTAAGCGTACCGGCAACATGAAGGCTTCAGTGGAGGGAGTACCCGCACAAAGGGAGCATGTGATACAGCACTGTGTGAAATAATAAGCCCAAAGGGGCTCTTTGTGAGCTTACTGTCAGTGGCAGACACAAGGAAATGAAGGACCACAGGGCACGTGTGGAAGGACAAGCCACAGGAGGTGCCTGTCATAACAAAACGTGAAACCAAGCAAGAAATAAACCACATTCAGCTTGTTTAGAGAAGACCTGGCAGGTCAGAAATAAACTCCAACCAGACTCCACTGTGGCGATGCCACAGAACCATGGCTTTGTGGGCACAGAATAGGCTCCCCAGCACCAGCCACCATGCTCCATGAACCAAGGGCAATGAGAGCACAGGTGGATTCTGACCTGGGAAAGCCAGACACACAATGAGTATGTACTCTGTATCCTCGAAGTAACGCTGCAAGGGCACAGCCCTGCCAGAAGAAGAGCTTACTATTTCTCTCTCCTTGCTCCACGGAGAAGCACTGCAACACTAATACCTGAAGGGGGAGACCGGGGGCTGCTCAGCCTGGAGAAGAGAAAGACGCTGTAAGAGAAAAACCTCAGAGCAGCTTTCAGTGCTTAAAGGGGCCAACACGAAATCTGGAGAGGGGATTTTGACAAGGGCCTGTAGTGACAGGACAAGGGGGAATGGCTTTAAACTGACAGAGGGGAGATTGAGATGGGATACGAGGAAGAAGTTCTTCCCTGTGAGGGTGGTGAGGCCCTGGCACAGGGTGCCCAGAGAAGCTGTGGCAGTGTTCAAGGCCAGCTTCGATGGGGCTTGGGGCAACTTGGTCTCGTGGAAGGTGTTCCTGCCCGTGGCAGGGGGTTGGAACTGGATGAGCCTTCCAATCCAAACCATTCTGTGATTCTATGACATGTTTACTGATGCTTACCAAGACCTTCTCTGGTCCTGGATCAGAACAAGGCAGGAGGACCCAAACGAGCACCAGGGCCAGCTAGGGCATTCAGGTAGATGTGACCTTTTCCAGATCATCCTGTTCCTGTAACTAGGTTTGTTTTGACTCGACCAATACTCAAGCTCATCCCCAAAGAAGCCAGTTAGATGATCTCTGAACTTGCAAGGGAGATGGTCAAGGAGTTCGCTCCTATCCTTGCTATGAAGAGGTCTGAGCTGCCTTTGACTGCTGTCTACAGCCCAAGCAGCTGAGCACAAGCCAAAACTCACGTTCCACAAGCAGCTCAGCAATGCACGCAGCAAAGCCAAGCAGATTTGCAGTTGTCTGACCAGCAGCGGCACCCAGCCCAGTGCTGGCAGCCTAGGTTTCTGAGCAGGGATGGGCAGCTGACTCAGTGCTAAGGAGCAGGACCCTCTCCACATTTAACTTCAGAGGTAGTTTCATTGAGGAACATCATCTGACGCTGACATGTGTGGTAGGAAAACAGCCTCTGGTAAGATGGGATGGTCCCCACTACCCCAGGTCCCACAAATGCACCATTCAGACCCCACCACTGCAAGGGAAAAACACATCAAGACCTCAGGAACTCCACAGGAGCCACAGAGAACCCCCTCAAAGGTCCACGTGGAATCTATGCTGAAGACCATCTTCTCCAGGCTGAACAAGCCCAGCTCTCTCAGCCTGTCTCCATAGCAGAGCTGCTCCAGCTCTCAGAGCATCTTTGTGGTCTCCTCTGGACTCACTCCAACAGCTGCACATCATTCTTATGTTGCTGCCCAGAGCAGGACTGCAGGTTGGGTCTCACCAGAGCGAAGCAGAGGGGAAGAATCCCCTCCGTCAATCTGCTGGTCACACTGCTGGTGATGCAGCCCAGGACATGGTTGGCGTCGGGGCCCAAGCACACACTGCCAGGTCACGGTGAGCTTCTCATGGGTCCTCTTTCCAGCCCTGACAGCTTTCCTCCAACCCAGCCAGCAGACAGATCTTCTCCGAGATTACTCTTGCCTCTCGGAGAGCCTCTAGATCCTACCACTCTGCCCAGCAGCCTTCTGGTGGGACAATCTCCAGGTCCTCCCATGGCTCCGCATGACCTGGCTTCATCTCCCTAGGCTGGTCCTGCTGGCCGTGGTTCCTCTTGCTGCTCCCCACCACCTTGCAGGCTGACATGGAGCTGACCCCAGAGGTATCACAGTGAAATAATAAAAGAAATCCATATTTCATCCAGATTTGACATCACTGTATTTGATTTCAAAGCCACTCCTCAACCAAACACAGCATTAAATATAGGTAATGTTGAACCAGACTTTTCCTAAAACCAGGGACCCTGCCGCCCAAGTCCAGCTTCAAAAACACAAAGAGGGCAGCAGCTCGAGATGAAAGGCAATGGCTGCACAAAGCCCACTTACAAAGCAAAGCTCAGCTCCGTGTTTTCACATTTGGGACCGCCCTGCCAGCTAAGTCGGGCTCCAGCCTTCCTTACAGGATTTTCCTCTAAGGCAAGAGGAAAGGAATTTTCCCCAGCTATTTTTAGCTGAGCCTTGTTCCTCCTGCCGGAGAGATTCCTAAGGCCCGGCTCGGGCCTCCACCCACAGCTTTCATCTCTGGGTGCTCAGCCCAGCCAGTCTGAGCTGATGCATCTGGAAGAGGCCCCAGGCAGAGAACCGCAGGAGGCTAGCCCTGATGCAGCCCCAAAGGATGCAGTGGAGCCTCTGGGCTGGGAATGAGAGGGAAAGGGTTCAACAGAGGCACCAGCTAAACCCTTCTCCAGGAGCAGCACCCCTCTAAAAGCAGTACTAAGAGACCTCTTGCTGTCTCCCTTCCTAATTCCATGAATCCACCTCTGCAGGACTGGACAGAATTTAAGCCCATCTGACAGAGGGGAGATTTAGATGTGATCTGAGAAAGAAGTTCTTCCCTGGGAGACTGTGAGGCCCTGGCACAGGTTGCCCAGAGAAGCTGTGGCTGCCCCATTCCTGGCAGTGTTCAAGGCCAGGTTGGATGAGGCTTGAAGCAACCTGGTCTGGTGGAAGGTGTCCCTGCCCGTGGCAGGGCATTGGAACTGGATGGGCTTTAAGGTCCCTTCCAACCCAAACAAACCTGTGACTGTATGATTCTATAATCCCTGACTTTCCCAAAATGTTTCTATCCAAGGTATCAGGACTAAAAGATTGTAAACACTCTTTTTAAGTTCAAACATTTATTTCACATCCCCAAGGTTTTTTTCTATCCAAAGCTAAACCTTCAGTGTTCCCTCCTTAAGCCCAGCTTCTAGAGTCACCCTTAAGATGTAACTTCTCCTAAACAAACGCCTATGGAGATGGCTACCATCTGTCCATCCCCACAGCATCCAAAGGTTTTCCAGCATCAGAATCAGCTCCAGGAGGTCTCTTCCTCCTCCCACCATTTATGTGCCTCCCTCAGCTGCACCAGTCCAGGTCCTGGGAAGAGCAGGAAGTCGTGTGACAGGCATGGTCTCAGAGGGCTGTTGTACCAAAGCACTGACTGATGCTGATGGATCTCTGCAGGTTGTTTATGTGGAGTTCCCAGGACCCTGCCAGCTGCAGGCAGGATTTTAAGGAAGGGAAGCCCACACTTTCCAGCCAAGCTGCCTCTTCAAGTCTTGGAAGCAGACATGGAAGGCCACTCACACAGAAAAGATCAATACTCTGGATCCAGGAGGTGGATGGGCACCACAGGGAGAGCAGGCAGCAGGGCACTGGCAAACAGGCATTACATCAGGCAGTTACAGGTAAGGTGAGGTTCTGGCTTACTGGTGCTCTTCACATGAGATCATACATGTCATGAAGAGGGAAGGGAACAGAAGGGAAAGGAAGAGGAGCAGCCATGGGAAAGTCTAAGCACCACTGGGCCTCAGCTGGAGGCTTGTCCTCCAGCACAGCCACTTGAGCTTCATTTTTCAGGGGATTATTCCCATTCTTTGCATACTGAAAGAGGAAAGGTGAAACACCCAGAGATGCAATTACATGGTTTATAGCTGTCTGCTGGGAGGATGGTTTCACAAGGAAACACCCTTTGCATTGACTCAGTGTAGACATAAACTCCCCAGCAGGTTTTTGTCTAGACTGTCAAATAAGGGATCTGGGATGTTTCTGGCAGTAAGAAACAAGGCCTGGGTTGTTTTAGTGTGTTCTCTGGGATGTACTGCTATTCATTTCCATCAGTCCAAGGAGCCAAAATCCCTACATTGAGAATTCATGTGTGCAGCTTATGCACCTTGAAGCTTTTCTTCCCTTCTCAGGGCACAAAGGGACCCTTCCCATAAAAATAAGGGACAAAAAGTGGTGCCAGCTCCTTCAGGAGTCCTTAGAGGAGAGGTGGTTTATACTGCCTCACTGTGCAGCTTGTGGTGTTCAAGGTCACATGTGATTTACAACCTGCAAGAGAATAGAGGAGTCATGCAGGTAACTTGCTTTGCGTCTCATAGCTCAGGGATGGCTTCCCAAGCTATTTAAGACACACTAAATCTGCTTCCTCCCAAACTCAGCCTCCCCCTGTTCAAAGACCTCTTCATTGGTGTTTTCCATGAACAAAGCCAGCTGAAGATGTGGTGTCACTGCTTTCCGTATCATCATCAAGGACCAGCCCCAGGCAAACCCTGCAAAGAACACTTCCCAAGGTGACATCCAGCTCCCTGAGGCAACTGCTCCTCTAACTCCAGCACTGTTCCAGCTTCAAGTGCGACTCCAGCTTTATTCTTCCAGAATAAAGTCTTCCAGAAACAGCCTGGCTGGACCTACACAAGGCAGACAGAGCTCATCTGCCTTGGGTGGAAGCATCATTCATTTCCAGCAGTAAAACCCAAAAACCAACCCTATGTGGGATGGTGGGTCACTAAGGCAGCATCTCACCACCACCAGCAACTCATGTTAGCTCAGCCAGGCTCAGGAGATTTTCCATGTTTCCTGCCTCATGTGTAAGCTGCTCTCAAAGGAGGTTTCACACCTCAAATTAAACCAGGAAAGGTGGCCATTTCCTGCTTTTAATCAAGAAATCACTTTATTTTACTAATCTAACAAGGTTACAAAACCAAAGCAGGGAAGCCCAGACTTTCACTCAATGCAATGTCCAATCCAGCAACCTAAAGTGCACTGTCAAAGTTGATTTTTACAGCTTAGTGCACTTGCTTTGGTTAAGAAAAGGCTGCTTGGCAAACTTCTAGTGCAAGGACATGAGAAGGGTGTGGTATAGTTGGCTTCTAGCTAGGTAAACACAAAAAGGTACTTAGGGAGACAAGGAGAAGCTGGTGACCAAGTCTGCAGATGCACACAAGTCTGTTAAGAGTAAGCAAAGAATCTGAAGGACTTTATGGAAACACTGCTTCTAAGTATCTCTTCTGAATGGTATTAAAGCTAGTAGAATAGGATAAAGACAAGCAGAATTCTATACAAGTCAAATTAAATTTACAGAGGTGCTTCAACAAGTCTCTACTCTCCCTTTTCAAGATCTGGGCTTACCATATATTCCCTACATCCTCAGTTGGCTGGGCTCCGGTGCAGTCCTAGCACATGGGTTTAGCCATCCACCAAGTACAGACACAGAAAGTGCTGCCAGCACCAACTCCCAAAGCTGTTTTGAAATGAAGCAGAGAGAAGCTACAGAAGGGAAACAAGACAACAGCTCTCAGGAACACCACTGTATATTTCCAAAGGTTAGGTGACAAGGGAAGGGGGTGCTGCCTCAACCCACCCTACTCTAGAGCTTCCCCCTATGATCCAGCAGCACATATAGCAGCCAGAGTGGAGTTTGGAAGCAAAATATGCCAGCATGGAGCAAAACGTAAGAGTTTTTCAAGCTGAAATGAAGCTTGGCAGGCTCAGGAAGGACCCACACAGGCTGGCAGGTGGGAAGCAGGGAGATGGAGGTGAGAAACCAGAGTAAGAGCCTTGGCCTAATTCAGTCGCAGCTGGCACAGACCTGAAAACCCCCTTCAACTGCACCCACTGCAGTTCCCCTCTGGAGGAGCAGGATCAAGTGGCTGTCTCCAGCTGAGGTGAAGCAATACCTTGCCTCAAAGGATGCCAATTGTTCAGACTTCCCGACCTCAGGCACACATGTAAGACACTTGCGATGGCAGTCTGAAGCCTGGAATTTCACCACCACTCAGGCTGGCTCCTGACATTTCCTCTGTTAGGAGCCAATTTCTGGAGAATATTTATTTACTTAACATTACGCCAACACTCGGAGAAAACCAGTGATTTAAGAATCCTTTTACCATTGGTATTCCTGCCCAAAGGAATTCAAATGCAGAGGAGGAAGTGCGAGCTCTCATTACGCACTGGTGGGTCAGTCAGGCTCTGACCTTTGTGCTCCGGTTTCAGCTTGGCAGTTCTCTTGGTTTCCATAAAGCCTTTCACTGCTTTCCTGACAAAGTTAATTTATTTCAGAGTTATTTTTATTTATTGACAGTGCTCTCTGCCCCGTAAGCACAGAGACTGAGCCACCCGGGGCAGCAGCTACCTCCAACCTGGGAGGTTTTCCAAGCCTCCCTTTTGCCCACTTCAGCCACCCAGAGCCAAAAGGAAAGCATAATTAATCTCATTTATTTCAACCCCTAAGTTCTGCTTTTACCTGCCCGTAAGACACCAAAAGGCAGCGACATCAGGATGGCCAGTGCTATTCTCCAGTGGCTTTACCTCCCCTTGGAAACACCAACAGAGCTGATGCAGTGAGTTTTGGTTGTCCTATCCTGCCTCTGAGAAAATCTTGAGTGCCTTAAAAGTATGGCATCAATATAAGGATTAAGGCAAGAACCAGCTGTAGTTTGAGATTAGGAATGTAAAATAAGTTGGAAACCCATACATCAAGCTCCCCACAGTCCCTGTGAGGTCCCTCACCTGCATCTGGGCTGATCTCATAGGCACCAGGTCTCCCAATTCCTGGGCAGGAAAGGAGGAAAGGGCAGCCCAACACTTCAGCCTGGAGAAATCAGCTGTGTCTAAAGCTAAGTGTAAAGTCTGACCCTCCTTCCATTTCACATCAGAAATGGGAACACAAGTTGTGCAACTAAACCACCCTCCAGCTTCTCCTGCAACCAAGTCTCCTGCTCTAAATCCCATTCCTGGCTCACCCCACCAACTGGCTCTAAAGCTCTGCCAGACTCTCAGAGGGGATCTGCCAAGCTGTACGGATCATGACTGCAGCACATGTTATGATGCCACCAGCCTGTCATCACCTCTCTCCTCACCGCTTCCACTGCCAAGCTGCTCACTGAGCTCTACCTCCTCAGCTGGAAGCCCATTCCTCGGAGGTACCGCTCCAGACACAGACATGCCACAGCATGGAGGCACACAGCAACAAGGTAACATTCTCAGACTTGGAGGTGAAAATCAGGAAGTTTCTTTGGCAAGAAGAGAAACAGAATAAAGTCATCCAAAACCTAATGAACAAACTGAGAGCTGGAGCACCTCTGCTACTGAGAGAGCTGGGTGTGTTCAGCCTGGAGAACAGAAGGCTCCAGGGAGACCTTAGAACAGCTTCCAGTGCCTAAAGGAGACAACACGAAAGCTGGAGAGGGGCTTTTGACAAGGGGTCTGTAGAGACAGCATAAGGGAGAATGGGTTTATACTGACAGAGTGGAGATAGAGATAAGATGTGAGGAAGTTCTCCCTGTGAGGGTGGTGAGGCCCTGGCACAGGTTCAGAGAAGCTGTGGCTGCCCCATCCCTGGCAGTGTTCAAGGCCAGGTTGGACGGGGCTTGGAGCAACCTGGTCTGGTGGAAGGTGTCCCTGCCCATGGCAGGAGGTTGGAACTGGATGGGCTTTAAGGTCCCTTCCAACCCAATGTGATTCTACAGTATACCTGAAGAACCAGGCTCTGCTGTGTGTCATGGGGCCATGCAGATGAGCCTCCGACTGAAACACCCCCCAGGGCAAAGCTTCGTATCTACCAGCACAGTCGGGCTGGTGAGCCCCCATGCAACAAGGCAGCATATGGGAAACACAGAAACTGCTCAAGTTCAGAGAGTCTCTGGGCTAAACAGACAGTCTTATTTCAGAGCACTTACTCCCACATGGCTTCAGGCTTTCACCAGCACAGACAGGCTGCCCCTCTGAAAGAGAAAACATTATCTGCTTTCTGGATGTTACACCCAAAAGAGGGAGGCAGAGGCTTAAACAAGGGCTGCAGGGACAGGGATCCCTCATGCTTTTATCTGGGGCTAGAACCAGACTTGTGTGGGGTCACAGCTTCCATCATGGTTAGTTTTACAGAGTGCAAGTTACACTTCAAGATGGTATTACTACTTCATTCAGGCAGCATTCTGTGTGAGCAATGCCGTCTATGAGGAAGATTTAGCTTTGTCTGCCATTCTCTAACCAGTCAGCAAAGCAAGTATTTACCCAATTACATGGTAGAGTTATTCTGTACTGAGCAAAACCCACACAGCAAAACTATTTGGACACAGGGACACGAGCCCAGCAAAATATCTGTGTCGTGTTAAGCTCCCGAATCTGTCCTTCCCCACACCGGCCTCTGCAGCAAAGCAGCAGTCTGGGGTACAGTGAAGGTTACAAGAAGCTGAAGGTCCTACATGGGACCATTCACTTCCATGGTTGTGAAGACCCAACCCCAAATAAGTACTCTCTTGTATGGTGCCATGGCCATTTCTTGCTCTGGATGAGCTCCCCACAGAGATGACCCCAGCAATGCCCTTGCCACCAGCCCAACTCCCTTGTGCTGCTCCAGCCTGAAAACCCATAGGAGACACAACCAGAACACGCATAGAGGTGGAAAGTAATAAGGGGTGGAGACACCCTGACAGCAAGCAGCAGCAGCAAAGATGCTTCCCCTCCGCTTCCCACAGGCACTCAAGAGAAGACAACGTGTTCAAGCTCCCTGTGAGCATCAAGTAGAGCTTCCGGAAGAGCTGTGCCCCCAAGCCTCAGGGGAGACACCTCACAAGCACCCTGGCACTCTACTTGGGCGCGTATTTCTGCACATCCTTGAAGGTGAAAGCAAATAGAAGTCAAACACACCCACAGGAGCTGTGGGAAGCCAGAGCAGCCAAGGCAGAGCATCCAATTACATCAGTCTCAGCCAGCTGGAAGGTATTCCCTATGGCGGGAAATCAGAACACACTGTGATTCTGAAGCAGAGCTTTGTCCTCCCCAGTACCTCCCAGCTCAGGGAGCTCGCTTCCAGTCACAGTTGCTATTCACATCCTGGTGCCAGCTGACACTGGGAAGCACACACAAATGAGGAAGAAAAGGGAGGATGAGCTGGGAGCTGCTGCTGAGGCAGAAATAGTCAGGATCATCTAATCCCAGAATGGTTTGGGTTTGAAAGGACCTTAAAGCTCATCCAGTTCCAACCCTCTGTCACAGGCAGGAGCACCTTCCATCAGACTAGGTTGCTCCAAGACCTGTCCAACCTGGCCTTGAACACTGCCAGGGATGGGGCAGCCACAGCTTCTCTGGGCACTCTGTGCCAGGGCCTCACCACCCTCCTAGGGAAGAACTTCTTTCTCAGACCAAATCTGAATCCACTCCCTCCCCCTCAGTTTAAAGCCATTCCCCTCCTCCAGTCTCTACCTGCCCTTGTCAAAAGAACATTTCAGGTTTGCCTGTGGCCAAGCAGTCAGCAGAGGCAGAGCTCAGATGGTACCCAGAAGGAGGCAAGCAGCCCACTTCCCACCCCACCTACCTGCAGACTCTTCCCTGCGTCCACCCAGGATGACACCATGTTTCTTGGAATTACCCTCCTGATACCAAGCTCTGATTCACCCATCCCACAGGGACAAAGGAACACGGGAAGCCAGGTAGGTGCTTGAAATAGGGGTAACCAGTGGCCTGGAGGAGCCTCCCCCAGCCTGGACAAGCAGCAGCCCCCTGGATGTCAGCATGGTGGATGTATTTGTAATGCTGATAGAGGTGACTAGCCCTCTGCCTGTCCCAGTTTGAGATGCAGGAAGCAGTGCTAACCAGAGTGGAATCAGTCCACAGACAAAGGAGCCACACAGCTGCCAGAACCATGCCACAGAGAACCTGCCATGGGACAGGGTGGGAACCTGGTATGGGGAACAGCTTGTGAACCTCAAAAGTTTGGGGACCTCAAAAGAACCACTGGTTTGGTACACCCACCGTCTGAGGAGGGAATCAAACTGGAAATACATCTTTGTTCCCAAGCACCACATTGATGCCTGCTGACAGCCTTCACTTGTTTCAGGGACAGCCTCCGCAGTCTCAAGGCAGACCACTGCCCTGCCAGCAGATCCTCTTATCTAGTGGCTGCCTGCCAGAGGAAAGGGCTGTCCTGCTGTTACCACAGCACAGCCCAGGGAGTGCAGGAAGCTGGGTGGGCAGAAGATGAGTGCCAGAGCCAGTGCCAAGGACAGGGCAGGAGCCATGGTAGAGGAGAGCAAGGCTACCACTCCCAGCAGCCTCTTTACCGCAGGTCACTGTCCTTGGCCACAAAACCACTAAGCATCCTGCAGTCAGGGTCAAGTGCCAGGTCTCAAGTGGCCTCCCTACTTCAGGGACCTGAGGGAGGGTATTCTCCCTCACAATACACTCAGACAGATACATATCCCATATCCCTGAGTCCTGCATCCTGCCCTGGGGCCCCAACAGAAGCACATGGAGTTGTTAAAGCAAGTTCAGAGGAAGCAACAAAGATGCTCTGAAGACTGGAGCACCACTACTACAGAGACAGGCTGAGAGAGCTGGGCTTGTTCAGCCTGGAAAAGAGAAGACCCCGGAGACATCTTAGAGCAGCTTCCCGCACCTAAAGGGACCACCAAGAAACCTGGAGAGGGGCTTCTGACAAGGGCAGGTAGGGACAGGACAAGGGGGAATGGCTTTAACCTGACAGAGGGGAGATTTGAGATGAGATCTGAGGAAGAAGCTCTTCCCTGTGAGGGTGGTGAGACACAGGTTGCCCAGAGAAGCTGTGGCTGCCCCATCCCTGGCAGTGTTCAAGGCCAGGTTGGACAGGGCCTGGAGCAACCTGGTGTAGTAGAAGGTGTCTTTCTTTGCCTGTGGCAGGGGGCTGGAACTGGATGAGCTTTAAGGTCCCTTCCAACACAAAATACTCTGGGATTCTATGATTTTATGTCCATTTCCTCCCCACTCCACCCCTGAGGCCTGGAACCATAGCCACACAACTACTGCGTACAAGGGATGATCCTGTCTACCAGCAGAGTCCTAAAGTTATCCAGATACAAGCAGCATCCTAAGGACAGCACTGCCAGGAAGCCCTCCTGCAGCACTTGGACCCTCAGAGTAAGCTCCTCCTGAGCAAGCACCATGCAAAGCACACTCCAAACCGACCCACACCCACACCTCTATGCCCACCAATGGCCACTCTCAGTCCTCCAAAAAGGAGGTGTATACCTCAGACCAGGAGAGGTGCTGCTAGGGATGTCCCATGCTACAGTTCACAGAAATCTACAATCCCAGATTGGAAGGGACCTCAAGGATCATCTAGTCCAACTTTCTAGGCAAAGCACGACCTAGACTAGATGGCCCAGCACCCTGTCCAGCCAAATCATGTGTCCAGCACTGGGGAGTCACCACTTTCCTGGTGAGATTATTCCAGTAGCTGATTGTCCTCATGGCGAAAAATTTTCCTCGTGTCCAAGCAAAATCCCCCCAGGAATAACACATGCCATCACTTATCTTCTCCATGTGACTCCTTGTAAAAATGAAATCTCCACCTTCTTTGTAACCATGCTTTAAATTAAAAGTTGCCATCACCCCCAGCAGTTTAGAGCCCAGAGCAAGCAGCAGCCATGCACCTTGCAAGGAGAACAAGCCAACAGCACCCCAGATTGCCAGGAGAGGAAGGAGCAAAGCCCCACACTGCAGGACAACACTAACATGTTTTTCCAGAGTCCTCCCATCCCTCAGGATGCCACAGGTCCTCATTCTGCCCCAGACCAGGCAGAGGGTCTCCAAGTAGGGGAGCCAACAAGACTAAAAACACCCTACCAGATGGACTCACACTGATTTGCAGTGGGCAAATCACAGCCTCCCAAAGCCTCACTTGAGAAGCATGATTAAGCTCTTTTTTTAAATAGCTTTTAAAATTGTTCCTTGCCACAAGCTGTGTGTCACCACAAGGTCCATCAGAACCATCCGAGCCTTCCCACCAAGCAGCCAAAGTTCAGCAGCAGCAAGATGCCACCACCCAGCACGAGGCGTAAGACCTGCCCTGTTTGAGGCCAGCACACCGGAGGGGCTTCTCTCTTGCCCTTTCCCCCAGCTTTTGTCCCACATTTCCCCCCCTCTGGACTTCAAGCCTACCCCCAACGTGACCCCACCTCCATTCAGCCTCTGCTCCTCCTACTCCATAAGGCTGTTTTGGCTTCCTCCAGAGGCAGGAGGAAGCATGGAGAATAGAAAAAGAGCACCTCCCTGCATACTGTAACTGGGACGAAGCCAGCAAAGGACAGGATTGTCCCGCCAAGCCAAGAATTGGCACTTCAAAGGAGAGCAGCTGCTAAAACTCTGTCTAGTGGGTGGCTGGCTTTTTCACAAAGCCTTGGATGATGAGACAAACCTTGAAGCTAAAAGCCCGTTTCCCAACCCAGAGGCCATCCCTTCAGAGGGAGCAGGGACACCAGATTTACTCCTTATCAAGCTGCTCAGCACAGCAGACATGTTTAAGTGTGATTAGGGAAATGCTGAGTTGCACTTGGGAGTTTTCCCAAGCTCTGTCTGGAAGAGCACTGGGGCTTGTAAGCAGAACTGTTAAAGTTTAATGGGATAAGCAGCAGAATCCCAAGGGATTTCAGAGCACTGTATCCAGATCTTTGGTTGTTCTCACCTACACATGGGGCTCACACAACACAGTGTGGCAGAGATATCTTGTATCAGCCATTTCAGAAGAGTCTGTTGCCTGAAAACATCAGCTCAGGTGCACACCAAGTGATATTCCAGCTATAGAGGAGGACCAGAGAACACTCTCCAAGCAGGAGAGCTGTGGACAGCCTCATAAGAGGTGTTCTGGCTGAGCTCAGCCAGCTTTGCAGCCAAAGTGGCTGGGGACTTGGGAAAGCAGAGAGCAGGAAGGGCAGCACCTCAATCAGTAATTCCTAACCACCTGTCCCCAGTACAGGAGCCCAATGTGCTTAGAGGCTTAGTAAGAAAATCTCACAGCTGGATCCCAGCTGTGAGATTTTAAACCACCTTACTTGAAGCAGCAAACACATAAAGCCAGGTCTGTCAGCGAGGGCTGCTCAGAAGCTAGGCTCCTTTTCCACAAACAGGAGGCACCTACCACACCAGCCCTATGCTGCAAGAGGCAGCAGTTTGCAGCATGCCAACTTGTCCCTGACACCCAGATGGCAATCCCTGCACGCCCAGCTGCACCAGGGCAATAGATGAGGGCAGACAGTCTCACCCTTGCCAAGCTCTTCAGGGACTGAAACCATGTTCCCTCCCCTCCACAGGTTCCCAAACACTGGGACAGGGCACCAACCCTGCTCACTCACAAGCAGATGCCAGGACAGCTTCTGCTGCTTTTTCACGAGTCACACAAGGCTGGGGACAAGAGAACATCCAAGAGCAGAGCAAAAGGTGACAGCACTCATCTCACACAATTCCTAGGACTCCAAACTCTGCCATTATCCTGGAAGCAGGCTCTCAGGTTACAGCTGAGACTTCTGCATAGGCACAGAGCTCAGAGAAAGGGGTTAGAAGTCTCTCATCACATCCTCTGCATCGTGGCATCAGAGCAAGTCATGAAGTGACCAAGCAGCCACCATGCCAGGAGGTGGTAGCTGGAGCTTTATCACAGGGAATCGCAGCCCAACTGATAAATTTGCTCATCCCAAAACAGCTGGGGGTCAGAGCTGCTGCATTAAGGTGTGAGACAGAAGAGAGCAGGAGGTGACAGGCAGCATACTGCAATGAGTGTCACATGGCTTGGCTCCCCTGGAAGTACAGCCCTGAGCTCACAGCCAACTCCATGCAGGGTGGAAGTCCATGCAGGTGCTTTCATTAGCCTAAAAACCAAGCTAAACAACAGAGACAGAGTGTTAGTTACATCAGCACAACTACATTCTGGGGGAGACTGGACTGAGAGCAGCCCTGAGGAAGAGGACTTGCGGATGTCGGTCAATGAGAAGCTCACCATGAGCCAAGCAGTGTGTGCTCACAGCCCAGAAACCAACCATATCCTGGGCTGCTCCTCCAGAAGCATGACCAGCAGGCTGAGGGAGAGGATTCTCCCCCATCTGCTCCTGCGAGACCCCCCCCAGAGTCCTGTGTCCAGCTTTGGAACCCCTTTTTACAAGGGAATGTAGTGACAAGGGCAATGGCTTCTAGCTGACAGAAGGGAGATTCAGAAGAGATCTGAGGAAGTTCTTCCCTGGGAGAAGAGCGAGGCCCTGGCACAGGCTGCCCAAAGAAGCTGTGGCTGCCCCATCCACAGCAGTGTTCAAGGCCAGGTTGGATGGGGCTGGGAGCAATGTGGTCTTAGCAAAAGGTGCCCCTGCCCTTGGCAGAGGGGTTGTAACCGAAAGAGCTTTAGGGTTCCTAAAGACACCATGCTGTGATTCTACGATATGATTCTATGGTTTAAGTGGCCTAAATAAGTGAAGTCATACAAGAACCATTCTTGTGGCAATGGAGTCTCAGACAGGAGCACAGGCAAGGGGTTTGTAAACACCCAGCAGTTATTCTGGCAGGAACAACCTGGATATCTGGGATAACAAAGGAAGCTCAAGCGACTTCTTCTGCAAGCAGAAAATCCCACAAAACTCTGACTTCAAGCTCAACCCTTCAGTATCTTTTATACTAATGCCAAGCACTTGTCCTGCACCATCCAGCTTCAAGAAACAGTTCAGTTTCAGCTATTTATTTCCCCCTCCCCAAAAACTTCTCAGCTTTCCATACCTCTCTGCACACCCCAGTACGGAATATGACCCTGAGGCCCAAGTCCTCCGGCACGGGGCGAAGCACACTCTGGAGTAACAAGCACAGTTTTGGCAGACATTTCCCAATGATCTGCACAAGAAGGAATTGCTGGACTGGCCAACATCCTCTACATTAACCAGCATTTAAAAACCACAAGGAATTTGGTGCTGCAGATCGAGATCAGCTTTACAAAGAAGAGCCGGCAACTGCTGGAAGAGGCAAACTGAGCAGACAGCAGAGATCTGGGCTACACCTGTGCTGGAAAACTGAGGAATTCTAGACTAACATCTAACACTGCCCAGATAATTACTTCAGGAAAGGCAGGGAAACATTCTGCAGTGGATCACCTGCAGCAGCCTGGCAGCTATCATGTAGACAGGAAATGTTGAAGAGCCTCCACAATAGAGGCCAGCAGGAAAATCCTCTCTACAGGCAAATGACCAGGGTAGCTAAGAAATCATAGAATCACAGAACGGTTTAGGTTGAATGGGACGTCAAAATTCATCCAGCTCCAATCCCCTGCTATGGGCAGCGACACCTTCCACCAGACCAGGTTGCTCCAAGCCCCATCCAACCTGGCCTTGAACACTGCCAGGGATGGGGCAGCCACAGCTTCTCTGGGCAACCTGTGCCAGGGCCTCACCACTCTCACAGGGAAGAACTTCTTCCTCAGATCTCACCTCAACCTCCTATCTGTCAGCTTAAAGCAATTAAAATACGCCTCCACCCCTTCTCTTTCCAGGAAGGAGCATGCCAGTACAGCCATCCTCACTTAAAGGCAGGAAAACAACTGCCCTCCAGCTTCAAGTAGGTTCCCACAGCCCAGCTGACTTCACTGGAAGCCACACAGCCCAACTAGAGCCAACACACTCTGAATCAATCCATCATTCCTCCAAGTATTAGTGAGGAACAGGTGTTTTATCCCAAGCCTGTTTAAGAGACATCTCTCAACCACAGCTAAAAGCAGACTGGGATGTGCTTCATTCCACCCCCATTGTGTTCTGACTGGGATAAGGCCCTTGGTGGGAGCCACCAGGAGCAAGTTCCAGGCAGGGTTTCCAGGGTTCCAGTTTAATGAGCACAGGCTTTGTCTAAAGCTGGAGTTCACCTCAAGGCAGGGCTGGGATTTTCTCCCTCCTCCTGACCAAACCTGCCTTCCTACCCCTTCAGAGCATCACTGAAGGAACTCAGATACCCTGTTTTAGCCTGCTGCTAGCAGAGGGATGGGTACCTGCCATCAAGAATGACTCAAAGCTCATAAAAAATGGCAAGAACAGTTCCTCCCTGCAGCTGGGAACTGCTGTAGCACAGCAGATGAATACACCCATCTCCATAGCACCTGCTCCAAGGATTAGTCAATCATCTGTGATGATAATCTTTCACCAAGGAAGCTCTATAAGCCCACAGACATGCCACAACTGTGTGACAGCGAACTCCCCAGCTGCAGCCCCACTCCTGTGGGTCACAGTGAGCTCCTCATCCACAGGGATCAGCAATCACACAGCAGGGAAGCAGCACTAGGGGACTGGAGTGCCCAGATCTGGGGCCACCAGTACATGAGGAGACCAGAACATGCTGGAGCAGGCCTAGGAAAAGGGCATCAAGTCAACCCCTGACCTTACTAATGTGAACATATTAGTAGAACAGGTTACCCAGAGAGTTCATGAAGTCTTCATCCTCAGAGATAAACCCCAAGAGGACACAATCTGCTCCCAGCAGAAGGCTGGGTTAGGTCATCTCCACAGGTCCCTGCCGCCTCAGCTGTCCTGAGGATCTGTGACCACAGGAGCTGGCTAACTCTTCTCGTGCTAAGAGATACCAGATAGCAGCACAAAGATCCCAGATTACTCCAGCTGGCACAACAGCACTCTACCTCCAGGCACAAAAGTAAGCAAAATTCCTGGTAAATATGATTTCCTAAGTCAACCTCCCACACACATAATTTTTTCCCTAAGCAGCAGAAAAAGTTCCTCAGCAGAGACAGGAGTCGATTCCACTTGCACAAGGTTATTACGTCTTGCCTGCATATTCTAGGTGAGCACTGCTCCTAGCCCTGCAGTCACTGCCCACCACAAGTATCAGGTGTTTGCTTATATCTGCAGCTATTCTACAATTACCTGCAGCCCCAGAAGTGAGCATCCCTCCTGTAGTCCGGCATCCAGCTCTGAGGCTGGCACACCTCTGCTACGGAAACAGGATAAGAAAACTGGGCTTGTTCAACCTGGAGAAGAGAAAGCTTCACGGAGACCTCAGAGCAGCTCCAGTACCTAAAGGGACCTACAAGAAGCTGAAGAGGGGCTTTTGCCAAGGGCAGGCAGGGACAGGACAAGAGGGAATGACTTTAAACTGACAGAGGGGAGATTGAGATGAGATCTGAGGGAGAAGTTTTTCCCTGTGAGGGTGCTGAGGCCCTGGCACGGGTTGCCCAGAGAAGCTGTGGCTGCCCCATCCCTGGCAGTGTTCAAGGCCAGGTTGGATGGGGCTTGGAGCAACCCGGTCTGGTGGAAGGTATCCCTGGCCATGGCACGGGGTTGGAACTGGATGAGCTTTAAGGTCACTTCCAACTCAAACAATTCTGTGATTTTATGATTTTATAATTTCTTAAAAGCAGGACTGTGCCATACTGAAATAGTTTCTCGTCCACCTGCACTGCTGATCCTCCCACACCCCCCACAGGTCCCCAGACATTTCAAGGGGACTTCTGTGGCTTAACTTCCCAGATGCAGGTCTAAGAAACTTGTGTAGTAATGGCAGGAAAACAAAAAAACAAGAAACAAAAAAAAGGCAAACCCACATTTAATATTTTTCATTCTGTGAGTATCCTGCTCACTTCGAACCAGAGTTCCAGCAGGAGACTCTGCTGCCACCTTCTGAGACCGCCGTTACTGCAGGTACTCCCAAAACAACTAAAGATAGCTCTTTTCCCCTCCCTTTATGTCACCAAACCACGGGACAGGTTGCTTTCAAAAAGCAGCCACCTCCACCCCAGGGAGCACTGCTCTCGGCAAGCATTCCAGCCTCAATCTTCAGCTCCTTTACCTCCCCCACACGACATAAAAATAGGTTTAAACAAGAGAAACTGGAGCAGCCCGGGTACAGCCAATGCAGCTGGAGCTCGCTGTGCTCTGAGGTGCCTGCAGCAGAGTAGCTTGGACTGTAGTTGACTCAATCTAGATATACAAATATGAGGCTTGTGTATGCAGCCCAGCCGGTTTAGCATCATAGTCAGTGGACAAAACAATCCGTTGCTATTACAGAACAGTGTTAAGGCTCGTCTTCAGCTTCCGACCTCGTTTACTGCCTGAAAAGCACCTGAATCAGCCTCTGACCAATGCAAGGGGGGCACAGCAACACACCTCCTAAGCCCTAAATCCACAGAGAGAGGTATTTTAGTGAGAAAAGCGGGGCCCCAGCCCTCAGGGGAGTTACACCTACTGGGAGATGGTCAGCTTGGACAGGGCCACATCTGAAGCCACCACAGGGATGGGAAAAGGCCAAGAGGGGCGCCAGCCGCGCCTAGGTTGCCTTTCCGACACAGCTGGCCAC
>JAOEHX010016839.1:11288-31048 GCA_025448015.1 Bolborhynchus lineola | reverse complement strand
TCCTTTTGATGCAGCCCAGGATACGGTTGGCTTTCTGGGCTGCAAGTGCACACTGAAGCCGGCTCATGTTCATTTTTTCATCGGCCAACACCCCCAAGTTCTTCTCCACAGGGCTGCTCTGAATCTCTTCTCTGCCCAACCTGTAGATACTTTTTAAACACTTTGGCCTATCAACATAGAAAGTCGAAAGTTTGCTTTATCAGCAAAGTTATAGAGGGAAGCTCAGTCATCACAGGCTGTAGCTTAGAAAATAACTATATATTAATCTGTGATTCATCTTCTGATTCAAGTGAAATTGAAGATGACCTCAGGAAGAAACTCAGATTAGGTCTGAACTGTCCCTTTGTTCTGAAAAATATATCAGTAGAGATCTGTATGAAGGACAGCATGTCTTACTGAGGCCTTGGGAAGTTGTCTTTATCAGTAGATGAAGGATTAAGTAACTGCCCTCACAGCAACGTCTCTGCCCTTATACTGACGCTTCATATCATATTGGGCCTGTCCAAAGGTTGAAGCCAGAGACACTTCCAAACACTGCTTCAAATAGCAGGACAAGTACTGCAGCATTCAGTGAAGTTTGAAGTGTTGAGGGCAGAATTTGTCAACAGCAAAATAATATCTTGGTGAAATCTGTGCAGCTGCAACCAATAAGCAATGCTAGATAATAATAGCACTTTATGCCAAAAATGGCAAAAAAAGCCAAGGCTTTCAATATGCGTAATTACACCAGCGCCAGCAAGAAAAATCAAGAATATAGACTGATGCCAGTGTGTGCATCACCAGTCTTGATTTCTTTCATTATGTTTCTGCAATGTAAATCATGCTCAAGCAAGAGTATTTCAGCCTCAGAAGCTACATTCTCTGTAGAGATTTGCTATACTATGACTAAAATGTTAAATAATGTACAAGAAAGTCATTCTTGGCCCAAGAAAGTCAATGCCTGGCACCCGTGAAAGCTGGTCTGATGATGCCTGGAAGCTCACTTCAGTTGTTTCAGGGACACGGATTGTCCATAAGTAGGATTATTAGATATTGTTCAGGCTCCTGAAGCTAAACACTAGAAGAGCAATTGGATAACTTCAAAGGGGACAACAAACCTTTGACCTAAAATAATGAAAGATACAGATCTAAATGGTCAGATATAAAAGGTTGAAGACAACAAAAATTAGGAAGCATTTGCTCCTTCAATTCCAAAGCGTGGAAAGTGAGGAAGACCTTATGGGCATGCCTTCGCAAACAAAGAGTTCTCCCATGGCAAATGCTTGGCCCTATGTACAGTGTAAATGTAGATGAAGGAGAATATGTGGGGAAATATGGTTTTGCTAAACAGTCTGCCAAAGACCTGGCTTTCTTTAGGGATATTTGTCAAAAAATTCATTTAATCTGTCTGCAAATAACAGAGAATAGTTTTGTGAGAAATATGTAAACAGGTCAGTATGACACTCATCATTGTGAGAAATATGTAAACAGGTCAGTATGATATTCATCATGTGAATGGATAATTCATTTTAAGAATGTAATTCAGTTATTCCTTAACTTACGTGTTTAACTGGTGTCAGTATCAAAGAATGAAAACACAGCTTAATATATTACAATATCCAGCTACTGGCTTGGTGACCACTTGAGGTCAAAGACGCTGTCTGCTTTCTCACAGCAGTTTAACAGAACACAGGTTTGTGGCTCAGAAGAGCAGAATTCTTTTCCTCGGTCTGCCAAGTGACCTTCAACAAATCACTTCAGCACACTACAGTTTCCCTATATATAAAATAAAGCACAATACTTGCGATTCTTAGCAACATCCTTTTAAAGCAACTGGTCAAAGTTTTAGAAACTGTTCAAGTGCCATTTCTTGCATATGTTTATCTGAATGCACCACTTGGCATGTTAATATTATTAAACCCATTATTTCTGTGTAAACACAAACATGCTTTGACCCAATTTCTTAATTTAATGAATACATTCATGCAAGTGACCACAGAGTTGTTTTTCTGGTAACTTTTTTGAAACTCATGGGTTATGCAGTGCAGGGCTGCTCTCCCCCATCACTATTTTCCAAGCAATCTGTATTTTTCAATTTAATCTTCATTTAAACTAGTTTCCCTCACACAGAGAGAGGTCTAACAAGGAAACACTGGTGTAGCTAGACCAGGCTATTTGAGATGCTAACCCTTTCATCCATCCCTCTCACATCCCTGCTGGACACCTAGCAGACTTGGTAAATTGGAAGAGGCATAAACTTTTCAACTATTGCTGTGCACAATCCATCAACTCAGAGTAAATTCCTCCTCTCTTCTATTAAAGCCAAGACTCCAAGCTGAATCTGAGCAGCTAATACCTTCATATCTTTTTCTGATAACTCTGAAACAAGATGTTAAGGGAAAACTAAGGCACAACATGTTAATGCTTGGTGCTCATCAGTGAGTTTATTGGCTCATGTTTTAAATTCATGGGATCATAGGATATTCATTTTACAACAGGATAACTCAGACAGGCTGGAATGGACCTCAGGAGATCCTACTCCAATCTCTTGCTCAAAGCAGGATCAGCTGTGAGATAAGACAAGTTTTCTCAGGGCTTTACCTGTTCAGGCTATGGAGAACACAGGGCCCCACTGGACAATTTTTTCCAGTGTTCGTCCTCGTGGTAAAATGTTCTTCCTTTAATTCAGTCTGAACCTCCCTTGATTCAGCTTATACCTGCTGTCTTTTGTCTTCCACCACACCACACTGTGAAAGAGTCTGTCTTAATTTTTCTGACAACCTTGTCACGGCTATGTCAAGGCTCACGTTATGTCTCCCCAAAGCTTTTTCTCTTGTAGACTGAACAAGACCAGTTCCTTCACCCTCCCTTTGCAAGGCAAGTGTTCAAGCCTCCTGGCCATCTTGGTTGTCTTCTAAACTCACCTCAGTTTATTAATGTCTTTCCTAAAATGGAGGGGCTTGAAACTGCACACAGCCTTCCAGATTATTTTCCATAAGTAGAAATCTCATGCGTACTGGGCAAAGTGAAATAGTTAATTCTCCTGGCCCTATGAGTATGGCTTAGGAAGGTGTTGGTTTTCTTTACTGCCAGGGCATCCTGTTCATCTTGTTCATCTCATTCATCGTGTTGCCTGACAAGACTCCCATGCCCATCTTGCAGAGCCTTTTCACCACCTCTGCCTAGCAGTCCCTACTTTACAAAGCAGGTCTTATGCTCCTAAAAGCCAAATTCTTGTCAATGACATCAGCTGTGCAACCAGATGTTAACCTGCGGAATCTGTCTACTCTTCCCTAGGTCTTTCCTCTGCACTGTCAGGACTCACCTGAGCTTCTGTGCCTTTGACACTCATTCCTAAAGCCATTCAGTCACTCCTGATATGCTCAAGGTTCCTGCTCCAGGCATATTAATGCTGTCAATATAAATAAGCAGCAGGAGAAATAGTACAAGGGTTAGACAAGCCTTGGCAGTTTATTTGCAACATGCTGAATCTGAGTTCCCAATTTGCAACATGCTGAATTCAAGTTCCAAATAAGCACCTAGACAGTAAGTCAGATCAGCAAATTGGGTCTTCTGTGCCCCCAGATGTGCGTCCTGCATTACTATCACTCACGACTTCTTCTTGGTGCTAATGCAGTACTCTGTTGGATTCCCAGAGATGGCATTCTCTCTCTGCTACCAGCATAGTAAACCAGCTCTGCAACTGCAGATCTGCCATCCTCTTCTTGCCAGACAAGCTTCCTGCCTTTCCCAGCCTGGGACTCTTCATTTGCCCTAAAACTGACTATGATCTTGGCTGCACTCCCTCTGCAGAGTTACAGGTTCAGGCTTTTGCCTCTGCAGGATCTCTATGAAGATGCTGTCAACATCTTTTTATGTCCCCTAATACTGTGTATTTTGCCATCTTGCTCCCACAGCTCCTTGCTGTGGCAAATCTCTCCTCATCTATCAGCACACCTTCTGCAGGCAAGAAAACCATTTTCTCCAGCTCTGGCCTTTGGGAGAACCACCGCTACTCTCAGAAGCCTGAAATCCAGAGAGCTTTATCCTCCCACCGGTGACTGGAATACAGGCCTGTGCAGTGCAAGGGCAGCTGCTCTATCTGGGTTTGGGAACTGGGCCCTGTGTTGCAACACTACTGTTGATAAGTCCCACGTGGCCTTCAGCAGATTTCTGACCCTCTTCCATGTGCCTTTCTGAGCAAACGGCTTCCTTTGAGAGTTGCGCCCTGGGACTGGTAACTGTAGCTGGATGGGTACCTGACCCTCCCTACTCAGGATCAGCCTTGCCCAGCAGCAGCGGCTGCATGTGAGGACACCAGAGGAAAAAACTTGCTGGAAGATCTAGAAGCAAAGGCCAGAACTGCTCAGCAAGTGGCAGGCACTGGCAGAGAACAGAAGCACCCCACCTCCCCAGCATGTGCCCAGTCACATGAACTGCCACCCTGGGTGCTGAGTCTCCCTTTGCAGCTCCTAGTCATTGTGTTCTCTAAACACCACTGCTCCAGGATTAGGCTGGCTCCATGTGGAGTCCCTTCTCATGTGGCTAGAAGCCCACTTGACCATGTCCTGATACCAATTCGGCATGATCATGAACTGAATCTCACTGCCTGCACTGCCCCCACTGCAGTTATAAGCCCAGCACAGGAAATGGCTGCTTCAGCACAAGACTCTCCCCTCACCCCCACTGATTGTAACCCTTCTGCAAGACAAGCCAGCCAGAGCACCTCTAAAGCACTGGTCAGCTGTAGAGCCCATCACCACTCGGCAATATCACCTGCACAGCAAATGGAAACCCACCACAGGCATCTTCAGCACCTTGCCAAGGTCCTCCCCCAAGAATAAAATCTCACAAGACCATGAGGCTGCTCAAACACCCTCTTAGCAGGTCTCACTTACTCATGACTGCAGCCACATACTCCTGCCACTGATGATGCCCTTGTAACATTTGGAAGCCAGTAGTATTTCTGAAGAAATCATCACTTGATTTTTAAGACAGATTCATATTTTCTACTTTCCAACAGCGGTTGGTTTCGACTTTAGACTTCATGGTTTTGTTAGCATCTCAGGGACTTCATTATTAAATTCCTTAGACCCCTTGGGTGGACAGTACAAAGGGTCTAGATGTTGTTCACAGAATCAGAGAGATAGCAGCATTAAAGCATCCATGTATCAGGCACAATATGACTAGGG
The DNA here is from genome assembly GCA_025448015.1 of Bolborhynchus lineola. Lineage (NCBI taxonomy): Eukaryota > Metazoa > Chordata > Aves > Psittaciformes > Psittacidae > Bolborhynchus > Bolborhynchus lineola. The sequence continues at coordinate 25,877 of JAOEHX010016839.1, read as the reverse complement.
GCCACTTTATTAGTTACACCCACCAGTTTCTTCTCTTTCTTGGGGCTGAAGATGATGAAGTTTGCCTCACTGTTCAGGTGGATGAATCCTCATCTTTAATAATTATTTTATTCCAGTACTCAATTTTGGAAGCTTTGTTCACTGACAAATGCTTTACCTTACTTAAATGAAATGTGGACAGCAAGCCCCTTAAAATGGCCATTTTTCTTTCACTGGACTTAAAAAAAACTCAGCCACCCAAACAAGAAACTAAGCTATGAAAGCAGATAAGTTACATATATACGGTCATGTTGTGTCCTTCAATATGCACACACAGCTCCCATGGAAATGAGAAGGTTACATGCACACTGAAGGGTAGGCTTTAGGCTAAAAGACTGATATCCTGTTTAGATTAAGACAGATACTGTCAGAAGTCATAGGATAAAAGTGTGACCAAATATTTTTCTTGTATCTTTTTACAGTGTCCACGCAATTCTCTGGACAGAAGGGCCAAAACAAAATAAAACTCAACCTTTCAAAGCTCTACATACGCAAATAAAATAAAATAAATGCCAAAACTCCTAAATTGTAACAAACTATTATGAGATGGAGAAAATATCGGTAGAAAAATCCAGTATGACAAATAGACTCTCACAGATGTCAACGAGGTAAAAAATTCTTCAAAGACAAGAAGAATGTGCTTTAAAATAAAGCAGAATAATAAACTGAAATTTAATAATAAAGCAAATAAGGCCTAAGATGAACTAAACTACGTCATGTGAAAGGTTATGAAAAGACTGTGAAGGAGGAACAGTCTTTTAACAAGGGCATGTGAAGTTCCCATTGCTATTGAGGGAATTTGTACATATTTATCAGAGACAATGTGGTTTATTGTATATAGCAGAATTCATACGTAATGAGAAAAGCTCCACAAAAATTAGGATCAATGCTTTACCATCGCCATTGCTTCATCCCTCTGACTCCACAGGTAGGCACTGCCTTATCTGGTTTACATGGGAGTGAAGGTCTGTGTGATGGGACTGAACTCATATTCTTTGCATACCAGCAGGAGGCAGGTCATGAAGTGCCCATGGCAGGTGAAACTATTGCCACCATGTCCTCTTAAGTTTCAGAATTAACTGAAGGATCTGCATAAGTAGCACTTCCTTAAAACTGGGACATTCTCCCAGACAATAGCAGCAGCAAGTAGAGGCTAATTCTTGCCACTAAAGGATTCCAGATCTGCATTTAAACATCCTAGAGTTTTGTACACACCATTCTGACATACTGTATCCAAAGCAAAGTATTTGGGGATTTTAGCAGAGTTTTAGTTCTTCACAAATGGCCACATTCTTGACATTTTATCCCAATGCAGGATAAAAAATATTTCCATATCATGAAAATTTTCACAGAACTGGAACTAGGTTTGCCAGCTTGCGCTACTTAGCACAAAAGCCATTTCAAAGGAAAATGCAACTTTGATGTAAGTATGGATGAGAACAATTATTTTGGAACACAAAGGACTAAAGTAAACTTAAGCAGCTCTTCTAAAAACAAATATTTCCGTAGTCACAGAGAATAAGCCCAAGAGGCGTGGGTACTCTTTGCATGTACTGAGCTCAGAAGCTCACTGGGATGCAGTGCTTGGAATGACTCCTGCTTGTGGGTTCATTGCACAAGAGAAGGAAGGATCTCTGTGAAGGCCTACAACATCTTACATCTCCAAAGTCACCATCATGTAAAGTGAAAACTTTTGCCCTGCAGCTTTCAAGTGGCTTCTCGAACCCCAAATGAGCAAAAACCATTGTTTTTCTATGAAAGCTTAGCTACTTGTTGACTTCAGGGAGAATTTTTGGGTAATACTGCACACAACTGCTGGAAACATTTGCACTTCACAACTGTTCCTTTGGTCACTGTTACCCTATCAGCACCACAGCAGTTACATACCTTCTGCTTTCTACAGCACACCTTGACCAAGTCAGCTCACGCACTAACATGGAGTTTTAGCTCAGGAAAAAGGGACAATGCCTTTATCAGGACCCTGAGTGCCCTAAGGGACTTATCAGCCTCCACAAGCCTCACCTGGGATCTCCACCCTTTGCCCATTGCTTAGGAGCCCTTTTTAAAGCTCAGGCTACAATAAGCATCTTGGCTGCCTCTGGATAATTTCTTCCTTTTTTCTCTCTCTGAAGTTGTCAGATAGTAAGTGGTTTTGGATGTCTAGTTTTTCTATATTTTGTATATTCACTGTTGCAGTTGCTTACTAGGTTAACCTGAAAGAATTAACTGTAAAACTAAAAAATGGCAGCCTTGTAGTGTATCTTTGTCAACCTTCAAGGGTGAAAAAATTTACGTGTGTAATAATATATTTATGCTGATAAAAGTCAGTATGTTAACAAAGACATAAACTGAGTAACACAGCACCATGAGATTTCTGTGCAATCCATGAAGTTCCTAGCTTGTGACTTGTGAAGTTTCTTAGTAGGTCAGCATATTAGTGCTGTAAGAGGTCATCTGATACTGCTACCATGTCTGATTATTAATGGCCAGCTTTTTCCTTCACCTAGTGAAACTTCTCCTGTATATGCTACTACTTAAAAGACAGCAAGAGCAATTTCTTTTTTAAAAAGCAACATTAGTAAATGGTTTTTAAAGTAATTTGGTAAATTTAGGATCCTAAGAATAGAGCAGAATAGCTTATCTGCAGGAGAAAAATGAAGCTATATATTCAATGCTGTCAATTCCTCCTCTTCTCCAATCTTTGAAAATAAGTAGTACTAATAATTAAAAAAACCAAGTAATTATCAATGAGCATCAAACCAAACTTGCTGAAAAGTTCATTCTGCTCTTCTGGTTTGCCGCTGCTGTTTCTAAGCTATTAACATAGAGCACTTGAAACTCCTACACCAAGAAAAAAAGGAAAGGTGAAGAAAATCATTCTATCAGCCACAGGTCAGAAAAAAAAAGAAAACCCAAACCCAAAACAGGCAGAACTCCCTCAAGCAGCTGGACTTTCTACTTCTCCCTTTCTGACTTTGAGAGCACTCAGGCTCCTGAAGTGGTAAGGTGACCATGGCTTGTCTCCTGAGGCAGCACTACTCCTTAGAGGTGTCTAGAAGTCTGGCCAGGGGATAAGGATGCTCTATCAAGCAGCAGGTTAAACTGTTATCCCTCTCTGGCCTTGGACCAGTGTGAGGTTTGTTTGATCAAGCAAAAAGCCTGAACAAATGTGAGAATATTATCAGTCAAACCAGCACAAGACATAAATGCCTCTGTCATCCAAGTTGCTTTATATTGTAGCTGGGTAAATGGGAGGGGGGAAAAGAGTAGAAGAAAAATAGAAATTCTTTAAAGTGCTTTAACTGGGAGAAGATTAATATGTAAAGATAAAACCAAAGCAAAGGTTTAAAAGAACAAGAAGTTTTAGGTAACAAACCCCTCCTTTTTCTAATACATGTTTGCATCTCTCACTAAAAAAGAAATAAAATACATAAAATATGGAGTGCACTTACTCTGAAAGACTTTTTTTTTTTTTTTTTTTTAGTGGAGAGAAACTGAAGTCTGAAACAAGCGAATGCTGTTCAGCTGCAAACCACTTCAGAGATGATTAAGTTCAACAGCATGTGTGGGTCACCAGAACAAGGGTATGTAGTAGGAGACAATTTAGTCATCTATGGCTGAGAATCATAGTGATACTTGAGTATGCAAGGCTCATTTTCTTTAAAGCGCAAAGAGGACTGTGAAACTGAAGTGTCTGTTTAGCCATTTAGGGTTGACAGCTAATTCTCTAAAAAAGATACAAAATTCCATGCGTTTTTCTATTTTTATGTAAGTGATCCCACAAATTTTCTTCTTCTGGATGCTTCTAAAAGAGATGACACCAACTCTTTTACTCCACAAACAGGGCTTTGTGTAGTCATAGCGCAGTGATTACAAGAAGGCGAAGTATGCCTTTGGAGTTCTTTTTCCAGTGATTATTATTAGACTGTCTATCAAACAGCAAAAATCACAGAATCATTAAGGTTGGAAGAGACCTCTGGGGATCATCTAGTCCAACCCTCCTGCCAAGTCAGGGCCACCCAGAGCAGGTTACACAGTGTTGAGACTGGTTTGGAATGTCTCCAGAAAGGCACATTCTACAACCTCCCCATGCAGCCTGTTCCAGGACTCTGCAATGTTCAATGTAAAGCAGTTCTTCTTCATGTTGAGGTGAAACTTCTGTTTCAGGTTACGGCCATTGCTCCTTGTCCTTTTGCTGGGCATCACTGTAAAGAGTCTGGCACCATCCTCCTGGCACCCACCTTTGAGATATTTGTATGCATTAATGAGATCCTCTCTGACAATAGTATTCAGCAACCTTTAAAATATTGCAGCATTCAGGCTTTTTTTTTTTTTTTTATGTAAGAGAAACAAGTATTTTCTGAGTTTCATATTACAGTTAACCTAAGCCTGTAGCTTTGATTTAGCTACATCTACAAAAATTATTATTTGTAAGAAGTGACCATCTAAAAGACTTATTTTGTAAAACAAGCAAAAAAGGTCTCTCAGTTGACTTGAACCAGAGAAATCAATCTAAATCATTATCTGCCTCTAACACAGATCTTGTGTTGCTGACATGTATGAAAAGAATTTCTAAATTTACTACCCACAATTAAAATTTGCCAATAGGTGGCTTCATATCAGAAGCTGCAATGAAGTGTTTGGTTTTTATTCTGTGAAATATGGGCTTCCCCCACCAAACACAGAATTGCACCTTGATTTACACTTTGAGTATAAGAATCAGAAGAGTCAAAAGCATACTTATTAGAGCCAGAAAAACTGAAGAATTTTTCTTTGGTAGATTACTCTTAAATTTCATAATTTTGAGCTGGAAGTGTGATTAAGTTAACTAATCAACCTATGAAGGTAAGAGGCCATTAGATTTTATCTAGGTATCTGTATGTAAATCTCAAAGACTTTAGTAAACTATTTCTATTGTCAGAAAATTAGGGTGTAGGTCCCAAATAAACACAGGTATTTGGCTCTCAGTAGTGACAGATGCTGGCTAAGCCAAGATAAATTACATCAGCAGGCAAACCATACCAGTAATTGCTGAAGGAAGCAAAAGTTCTTGTCAACCTAAGTCAGACGAAAAATGCCTCTCCAGTTTAAAAATGAAGCATTAGTATGAGCCTAGTAATCATCTCAGCCTTGAGAGTACCTCAGCACAGGCACTTATGTCACCTCAACTTTCTAATAAATGGAGTTAGTCCTACGTTGTAACTCTTCTGCTGTTCTGTTTTTGCAATCCTTCTTTAGACAATCTCTAGGCAAGGTTGGGCAAATATAAAATAAGGGAAAGATTAAAAGTATTGCTTGGACATTACATAACAATTGTTTTAGCAGTAGCTGCTACTAAAAAGAAAAAAAATCATGGCATGAATGAGCAAACGATTGCATGACTGATGTAACACTCATCATAGTTCTGCTGAAATTGAATTGTGTCAGATCGTAGTTTCTGTGAGAGAGTAACATGCTTCGTGTGTGCATAAAGAAGACACAGCAGACTCCATATATTCATCTTGTACAGATTTTTTACACTGTCTTGTATGCCTCTTGCTTATGCAGATGCTACCGGCACTAGGGGTAATAAGCAGACAGGTATTATGAAAATGGTGGAAAACCTATTGTGAAGTGGCTATCACCAATTCACTATCAATAAGGAAAGCTGTATCAGTGTGACATTTTCAGGAGTTTGCCCTAGTCTGATATTATTTGGTGCATTAGTTAACACAAATTGGGTCATATAATAAAGAGGAAGTTTTTTAAACTGGCAGTTAGACCAGACTGTGAGGAACTACAAGTGTTTCAGACAGGAGGGCTATAATTCGAAGTGATCTTGACAAACAGGAAATCAATTTGAAAAAAAATACTATTTAAGTAAGGACATGTACAAGACTTGGATGCACAGCAATAAGCATGCATACAAGTTGGGGAATGCTTAGCCGGCAGCTCTACTGAAAAGGATCTGAAACTACAAGGTTGACAAGCTGTAGGCTAGTCAACAATATCAATGGACAAAAGCACACATGACTATCTTCCAGAAGTGTGGTAAAGCTGTTATTTTACCTTTTTCAACACAAAGATCTACCTGCAATACTGTGTTTAATTCAGGGACATTTTAAAAGTGATCTGGGCCAAATCTAGACTCTAACAAAGAGCAATAGGCATGGCTGAAGGCCTCTTAAAACAGTCTGTGATGGTGAGCACTGAGATTGTTCAGCCTGGAGAAAAGACTAATGGGTTGTGTGTGTGTGTAGGAAATTAACTGTTCAAATTCTCAAGAATGCGCCTCTTGACTGATGCAAAGAAGGCAATCTACTCTCTTTGCAGGGAACACGAGTAACAGTGGCAGTGAAAGGGTCATGATTAGCAGAGATAAAGATGTGATGGTCCCACTCAGCACTTGCCAGGCCACACCTGCTGTGCTTTGTACAGTTCTGGTCCCCACAATTCAAGAAAGACATGGACAGCCTGCAGAGGGTCTTAAGAAGGGCCATGAAGATGACCTAAGAGCAAGAGAGCCTGCCCCATGTGGAAGGACAGAAGGAGTTAGGTCTTTGCTCCGAGGACAAAAGAAGGCTTGGGGTGGGGGGGAGCCTCAGCACAGTATTCCACTACTGAGGGGAAGGCTACAAGGACAGAGGATCTCCTCACAAAAAATCACATGGAGAAGACACAGGGCAAGTTGCATTAGAAAGAAGATGGGTTGTACTGGGAGAGGTTTCATCTTGATACATGAGAAATTGTGAAAACAATCAGTGGTGCAATCTCCCTAAGGTGGTGGTATAGTCCCAATTACAAGAGGTTTTTAAGATGTGACTCACAGGGTTTTAGATAAGCCCATCTAGGCAGGCTCTCTTTCTTTTGCAGAGTTGAATCAAATGATCTTTTTGAAGTCTTTTCCGGCATAGGTTGTTCTATGATTCTATAAACTAAAGAGAAAGGGTCAATACATGGCAGATCATTGTGGATGAAAAGGCAGTGAAAATTCCAGCTCTGGAAAATCTTTAAAGAATAGTATAGTTTACCTTGCCTTAAAGCGGGGGCAAATAGACTGCAGGTCAATTTGTAGTCCTGTGTCCTATGATTCTAAGGCAAGCACAGCAAATAAGCTTTTCTCTCAAGAGTTCATGTTGCTGCAACTACTAAAGGTGATATGTAGAATTAATTCTGTGAGCTCGGCTGAGATAGGAAGGCTCTACCAGGTCTTAAAAAAAAGTTTGGGCAATGTAAACAAAAGATGAGAGCTACGAAACATCAAAATAATATAGTGATGCAAAGCACATTGTGCAAAGTACATTAAAAAGCATAGTGAAAAATGAGAGAAATTTCAGATCCATTCACTAGTAACTGGACTCACGTATGTTACACAGGGGTGTGGACTGAAGTGTTGTACAGCTTTATCCAACAGCACAGAGAAGTGGGCTGCAGTGTGGAAATGGAAAACCAAAACCAAGAGAAGGTGATTCAATAAGCAGTATAAGAAAGCTTCAGAGTTGGTGTAATAAAAAGAACAAAACGAAACAAAAACTTTCAATCTTGTGAGAATCTGCAGGCCCAAGTCAAAAAAATGACAGAGACCAGGCACACATAAAAGTAGAATAACTGGGAGGTATAATGCTGAAATGGAGAATGATGGAAAATTACTGACAGTAATACAATGACCATGTGCAAGAAAAAGTATGCAAAATCATAAAAACACCTAGCAAGTAACCTTATCCATCAAAATATGGAAGAGATGAGAGTAATAAAAGTATCTAGTAAATATATCAGGACTAAATCAATTAACATTCATACTGTTATTTTCCAATACATTGATATAATGTAAAGTAGGCTTTCCATCTGACTGATTTATGTACCCGCATCTACTGTCTCTGCCCTTGATGTGGTCAGGTTGCTACGTCCTTGTTTTACATGGCTTTTTTGCAGTGCCAGGAAACCAGCGGTAAAACACTGGGTATTAAGCTACATGTCCCACAGCAAAAGACATCTATAATCTGTTGCAGCAATAAGTAATAGCAGCTGCCTTTAGATTACCTATTTTAACAGAAACGGGATACAGAAAGAGCAAAATAAGCAGCTGTATCAGGCAAGAAAAAAATGGTGCAAAACCAGAAAAAGAAGGCACTACCACATTAAGTACAAATTCTGACAGCATTCCAAAAGTACACTGAGAAAGCCTGAGAGAAAAACAGAATATAGAAGGAAAAAGGGAGGATCAAGGACAATTCCTAGATTTCTAGTCTCTGAAACAAGCCAAGAACTGAATTAAGAAAAGTACAATGAAATCAGAATCTATTAAAGAGAAACTTTTTGCCCATAACTTCTTTTTAAACGAAGTTATCCCTGTACTCAGAATTGAGAAGCATGTAAGTAGGAGTTAGAAAATGTAGCATTGATAAAATGTACATAGAAACAATGGCTAAAATAGATACATATGTGTTATGAGAGGGTAAAGATATATAAAAAACCTGCCAAAATGAGATTCTTAAAGATGTCTTGGAGATGGGGAGACAGGTAGAAAAGTAGAACTGGTAGAAAAGTATTTTCAGTCAAGTCCTGGTTTCTTGCTCAACAGAACAGGCAGAAATGAGAGAACACTTAGATCTTGTCTATGCCGAGTACCTAAATTGCAGGGGTTTTTTAATGACAAGAATTTTTACAAGTAATCTGTGTTCTTGCTTTGCACATTACTTAAGGAAGAACATTTATGAAAAAATGTGTTCTGTTCATTATGCTTTCAATCATCAAGCCATTTGGATGATTAGTCATTTTCTTCACTAAGTTTCATTCTGAGTTCATTTTACTGAGAAATGAATCTGAAATGACAACTTACATGACTTCTAAAGCATCTTTACAAACCTTGTATGTGACTTTGACAATATAGGGTGTCTAAGACAAATTAAATCTGAAGTTTTTATTTTCGCTGGGCAGATACAGGAATCTGCCTATACCACAGCACAAACACATTGCCGTAACAAAGGCAGAATTACCAATAACTCTGTTCCCATCACTGCAGAAATAAACTGCACATTAGGTTTGAACACAGAATTTCAGATCAAAACTGAGACTTCTCATGTTATTTGGTCTCAGATTCTTTCACAGCAAAATGAAGCCCAGTCATAACTTAGCCCATCTTTTTTGAATAATGTTTAAAACTTGCTGCAAGATATATTGCTTTTGACTGCTATTAAGACATGCTCAAGCCCAAGCAACTCTCTACAAAAAACAACTTTTCATATCTTTTCATATGCACTGGCCAAGTGCAACACATTTAACTGGATCACACAGACCCCTCCTAAATAGGCAGGCTTTTGTATTTCACTACAAGTCCAAAATTCTGTTATCCCTTTGCTAATCACCAAAGAATGAAGGGAAAAAAAAAAAAAAAAAGACTTTGATATAAAAGTAAAAGACCAGTAATGTTTATAATAAATACTGTTTACAAAATTGCTGTGAAGACAAGCAACTTCACATTGTTTCATTTAACCCTCAGATGCCTTCAGAGAAGCACTACAAAGATTCCAAAACAGATTGATTAGAAACAAATACCAACAAGCATGTACAACAACATATTTACAATGAAGCTACTGATGTATTTCCTAAGTTAAAAAATGGTAACTGTTTTCCTGACAAGAGTAATGATTCTTATCAAGAAACCAGTGGAAACATGGAAAGAGATTAAAATCTTAGTAAAATACTTAAGGATAAAATACCCCAGTGAGATAAACAATAATTAAAAAGATAGGCTTGAAGGCTTTGAAAATAGACTTATGAGAAGCTACCTAAGGACCAACCTGCAAAAAAAGTAAAACCCTTTAAAAGAAAGGATACCAGACAGAACACATTAACAATTAAGTTGTACAGGATAAATGACTTTTTAAAAAAAGATTGTTGCAAGTAGCCTACAAATAAAAGAATATTAATCCCAGGACACAATAGGGAAATTCTGGAGATGTATTATTCTTTATTAAATATTACTGTACAGCTAACAAACAGCACAGAAGGAAAACAGTCTAATTTAAAATGAATACAAAGATGCACTAACCATACAAGGGGAACAATGGTATTCCAAGAAGTTAAAAAGTGGTAATGCTGCACTTACTTGCAAGCAAATTCTAACTCAAGTATCCAATGTTTCCAGAACGTGTCAGAAAAATCAGATTTAATGACATGTGCTGTTACACTGCCATCCTGTGGCAAGGTACTTGCAGCTTTCTGTTAACATAACGCAGTCTTGCAGATGATAATCTGCTTTCAAAAAGCAACATTTAGCATTCTTGTTCTGAAGACACGAACACATTAGCAGAGATTTAGCTATACCTCAGGGCATACTACACTGATACTGCAATCAAAATTCTGCTTTGGAAGGCTCATTGTCTGGAAAGACAACTGAACCTACAGCTTTTGAAACCTATTTTTCTGGCTGTTAAACAGGATGAGTTTATCTTTTCTCCTCATGTTGTAAAGGTATAACACATTATTATATATAGGTCATTTAGTATGTTGAACATACTGACATACAATCTAAGATATGAGACAGTGTTGATGGGACTCTGCTACTAACTTCATCCCATTTAAACTGAAAAATAAAATTACTCATTAAAAATGTAGGAACCTTACATTTCCTATTCATACCAGATCCTAAGATTGTGCTACTTGCTAGTTCCAGTCTTGCTCCAAGTCTCTGACTAATATGATTCAAACGAAGGCTTGAGTTGCTTAAGATACTTCAAAGTCCTAAACTGGAAACATCTTCAAACAGAAAAAAGTTTTGGGCTGGGTTTTTTTTTTTTTTTTGTTTTTGTTTTTGGTTTTTTTTGTTTTTTTATATGGTTTTCTGAATTTTAATAAAATAATTTTCTAGTATTGGCCTACAAGTAAAAACTGTAGTAAACTGTGAAATAAGTCTTCTGCATTATGGAATTTTAGCTTTGGGAGAACAGTCACCCACAATAAGGTGATAGAAGAAAATAAAATCCATGGCAATAATTGATTGTTGTCCCTACTTAGGAAAACACTTTAAGATGGTAACTATGGCTCAACAAACTCAGTGAGAATAAAGCACATTCTTAAACACATGCAAAAGCTCTCTTCTGAGAAAGGACGTGAGTATGTTACATGCTTATGTACTCCCCTGAAGTAAGGGTACTTACTTTAAGAACATGAGGCAAGTCAAGGATTGAACTAACATGGCTATCTTTTCAGCTGAAATTGCTCAAGTTCTCTGAGAGGCCACAAAAGTGTACTCTGCCAGATAAGCATGTATAGGCATTTATACTTCCAATATCTGCATATTTAAGAAACACCCGCTTTCCAAAACAGACCTTACGAGTTGCTTTCAAAGCAATGCAAACTGGCATGCACATAATCTCAGGATGAGGAACATCTTGCACAATTGGTCTCTATGTTTATTTTTAAAAGTTACTGATTGACTTTAATTTTTGTGATGCATCTTTCTTTTAGCAATATCATTAAAATTCTTCTCATGAGTTGCCTCCTAAATTACTTAAGCTTCAATTTATGCCAAACAATCAGTTATTTGCTCAGAAAAATCCAAAACCAGAAAAGGAATTATATTTGACTATCAAGAGAAAGTAACATCTAACATTGTACTTTTGCCAAAATATCACTGCATCTATAGAGCTGAGACTCCCAACCCCAAATACTGTTTCTATTTTGTACACTAAAGTGACATCTAGAGGTTGTCCCTTGCATGTAATAGATTTTACCTTTTTGTAGAAAGTTAGGCTCTGACAAGAACATTGATGCATTCTCCATCATTCTGGAATGCCCAATTTTCAGAATACACCTGTTATCTACATGCTTTCTACCTGTACACTACAATACTTCTACAATACACTACTTCCACTGCTGTGCACATCCCTGTCTACTTCCCACACACACCAGATGTAATAGGAAGCCTTCCATATACAATCCCCTGCAACTGAAAAGTCAGGTGACATCGTGAACACATGCTTTTCAATCCATTGAAAAACTCCATGCATCTGAAGTAACTGTTCTATCTTTTCACAAGTCTGTTTTTCCTCCTTCCAGCACAACAGGACTTGCACTCTTGTCCATGCTTTTGGGCAGGATGTGTTCTGTTTGGAATACGCTTTCTTTTCTTTGATCTGTTCCGCAGGCCACCTAAGTACAGACAAAACTCATCCTTTTATTATGCAGGCTGTCGAAGTTCCCACTGTGTATTTCTTAGAAGTTGTTTCTGACTTCCACTGCCCTTGCAATAATGAGTGAAGTCCAAACCTTCTTAAATTCACTACCAGGAAATGGAACAGAGGATATTCATGACACTGATGTTGGAATACACATTGAAACATTTCTAGCTGTAGTGAAAGTGCGATTAGAAACCTTAAGAATTGCTTAGTAACAGCAGATAATGTTTGCACTATGCAAAGTACATAGGAAGAAACAAGGGGGGGGGGGGAAATTCTTTAGATCAGCATTACAAACCTTGGCTTACAGTCGCTTTTTATCCGGAATATTCTTAACTGCAGAATAGCAGTATTTAACTATCCAAGGCTGAGGGTACCAAAAATAACACAGACTTGAATTTTTGGTTTTATCACAGAATCTATTCTTTATGACTGACACCTGCAGTGTTTCCTTCCGCTTGTCCCCTCAAAGAACACCTCAGGTCTTTCGTAGTTGTAATGCCCACAGAACTTTTTATGATGTTCTTGTGAAACAAGTATTCCCAGAAACCTGACACAAGTTTGCACCAGCAATAAGGAATCTTGTTGATGTTTTAGTGCCAGGTTTATTTAGAGACCTTGTAGCCCATTACTGCTGCTGACAGGTCAAAACTTAATATCAGATCTGCTTTCTATGTAAATGATTAAAAATGAGTGGTTTTGAGTTAACCATAACTGAGCCTCCCAGCTGCCACATGGCATCCACTCTGCCAGGCTCAGCTCTCACCCAAGCCTTGAGGGTCTTGCATAAATTTGCCTTTTAACAGATTTGAAAAATAAGGTCTTTCTTCAGCCTTACTGTCAGAAAAGCTATCAGGCAATAGCCTCAAGACTCATTCTTCTTAGAATTACAACCCTATGTACTATGGCATTTTATATGGTCAACACCAACCAGTATCTTAGACCCATGAACCACAGAAGATTCTCATTTAACCCCAAACCTAATCCTCACAGAAACCATAATTTCAAAACTGACAGCACTCTTGACAATTTACCACAAAATATTAATCACTTTTCATTTCAACCTGCCTCACTTTCTGCAAGCCTGTTGGCTGGTCATATCCAGCAATATATTCTACCACTCCTCTTGTCATAACTGTTAGAAGAACTTTAATCATGACCTAGAAGCTTCACCACAGCGAAGACAACTCAGTTGTTCATTTAATCTGCCACGAGCCTGCCCCAGGAAGCCTTCTTCCTAAATTACTGGCATAGAGGGCCCAGCAACACCATTAGCTTTACAGTTCCTTCCATCTCAACCATACATGAACCATAACATCAAAAAAAAAAAAAACCCAAGTGACTCTCAGGTTCGAGCAGTCCTGCCTCAAATTGCCCCTGCACCAGTTGTTCTCTGCACTAGCCTCAGAGGATACAGGATGACCTCTTCAGCCTTTACTCTTCACAAGCCTTTACCTAATTCTAGGTTCTTCCCTCATTTGTAAGCAAGTGACTCTATTGTATGGTAAATGTACCACTACACACTCTCAACCTCTGTTATTACAGCCCTCTGCCTAGCAGTGTAATTATTTTTCTTCCTAATGTGACAGTGACTCTCTTAAAGGACTAAACATGCTGAGATATAAAAGAAAAAAAAAACAACATACAAGGAGATGTCCCAAATAACCAGGATGAAGACTTCATTGAGATGGCACTTAAGGCTGTGTTAGAGTATCTGTGTACGTGCACAGTACGCAGGTTTGTGTTTTCTGAGGAAAACAGTGCATATGAAGCGTTACACTAGATAACTGCAAAACTCTGCAAGGAAGCTCCCAGGTTACTGTCCGAGATGGCATATGGAAAGCTTTTGTGAGTCTGCCTTCACAAGTCATTGTCCTATACTTGATTTTCACTAAAACATCTAGTTTTCAGCACAATTTCTGAGATCATGGCTGACAAGCTAGATATGAACCTGTTTGGTTTCTGATGGCACTGGAGTTGTTAGGATTGATACTGACATTTACAAAAGAAGGTATGGAAGAAGTAGCTTTTCTGCTGCATCCTAACAACTTGTGAAGATAACATAAGGCTAACCAAACAATCACAGTAATCACACACCAGTAATCTCTCGGGGAACCATGCTGCCATTATCTCTACGTTGAAAGTTAGGGCTAGAATCTGAATTACAGTGTACAAAATCATAGAATCATAGAACAGTTAGGGCTGGAAAGGACCTTAAGATCACCGAGTTCCAACCCCCCTGCCATGGGCAGGGACACCTCATAATAAACCATATCACCCAAGGCTATGCCCAACCTGACCTTGAACACTACCAAGTATGGAGTATTCACAACTTTCCTGGGCAACCCATCTGAGTGCTTCATCACCCTTACACTAAAGAATTTCTCCCTCA
>JAOEHX010016834.1:0-24581 GCA_025448015.1 Bolborhynchus lineola | reverse complement strand
AGGGGTATACCTGGTTTACAAACGGCAGTGAGAACATTGGCAACCAGCACATTTCAAAATCATCAGACACCCATGCTCCAGCATTTTGGTATCAACCGTGGCCATCCTGCCCCTCTCATAAGAAACCTTTCAAGCCAGTATTTTACATCAAACCCACAGCATTTGCTACAGAAATTGTCATTTTCTGCAGCTTTGTATGTGATGCTAACAGGCACCAGGTGGCGATGTAATTTCAAGATTAGTAGTGGTACCACAAAATCATGCTGTAGTAGAAGTGTTAAAATTATTTTCTAGACACTCATATATCATTATTGATCCAAAATTAAAATTGTATCACTCTCTAGCATGTCAAATCTGACTGATTTGACATACATTGACTTTCTGATCCTCTAACAAGATAGATTTGACCTTTAAAAGACTAAAGAGAAGGTTACCTCAATGTGAAACAATCAACAGCTTTCAGTATGAGATTTTGCAACAGATCCTGAGTGAATTTACTCATATTTTTGTGTATGCATGTGCATTTCAAAGAGCAGGAATAACTTGTGAATAGGCAGATTGAACTCCTGCTCTGTTCATGGAAATGGCAGACACTGTGCATCACTGTACTTTGCAATGACTCTCCACTGGGGGAGAAGGGGAGAAAAAAAGAAGTGGGCAGAACAGGCATGTAAAGGCTGAGTCAATGAACAAATGTTCACCTAGTGGAACAAACAGAAGAAAGCAATAAGACATTAACGAACATCCCAGCTTGCTGACTGGAAATAGCTGGCACCAAGTGCTCAGACCTGTAGCACTAATGAGCTCCCTAATTCAGGATCAGGAGCAAACAGACGTCAGGCCTGTTTTTCCTCTCATCAGGAGTAGCACATTAAAGTCAGCAGGGCTATTCTGACATACATTCCTATATCTGGATGCCAGATGGGAAATAAGTAACACATTTTTAAGAGTGAGAGTGACTAACCATTGGAACAGACTAGCAAGGGAACCAGCAGATTCTGTCTTCTGAGCTCAAACT
This sequence comes from Bolborhynchus lineola, assembly GCA_025448015.1. Taxonomy (NCBI): domain Eukaryota; kingdom Metazoa; phylum Chordata; class Aves; order Psittaciformes; family Psittacidae; genus Bolborhynchus; species Bolborhynchus lineola. The sequence continues at coordinate 23,563 of JAOEHX010016834.1, read as the reverse complement.
GAATGTCTGCTTTGTGCAGGCTGTGTTTTAGCAAGACACACAAAGCTCTCTGAAAAGACAGGAGTCTACCATCTGTGATTAGAGAACATAGTATTCAATCAGGCTTTTAATTTAATTAACCTGTAACAGCCAGAGCAAATAAAGGAAGAATTTGGCCCTGTATTATTGTTTCTCCAGTGGGTACATAAACCAAGCTTCTGGTGGTGTAAATACTTGCAGTGCAAGATTCATAGGTTCTTTTTTTTTTAGTAACTCAGCTGCTGGTATAATCACATTATTTGAAATTCACATTAGCTCACCTAAATTGGTTATAATACAAGTGAATTAGTTTCCTTTCTGGAATGAGTACCTTTGCTCTGCATTGTGAATTTGGATAACAAAGATCAAGCCTAATTTACAGACAAAATCTGTGACTCCAACACTTTAGATTTACCATTGCATTTTTTGCTGGTACATGCCCCTTAAGATTCAAGCTAACTTGCAAGAGATGGACACATATCATTGAGTTAGAATTTGCCTCCCTCTGTAATAAAGTAAAACCTTGGAACTTCAAAATAAGTAACAGTGATATCAAAGATTCATTTGTATACAATCTCTTCCAGACAGCAAAGCCTGTGATATAGTTCAAAATCATTTCTCATCAAAAAGACATATTTCTCTCCAAACAACAAATAGAGTATTTAGTTTGTCTTTGTGCTCTCAAACACATACATTTACGTCTAATGAACTGGGCTACGAGAGTATCCAGTGAAGACTAATCCATGCTACTGTAACTGGCAAATGGCAAAACTGATTTGGAAAACTCCATCATCTGACTTTTGTAACAAGTTCTAGATAAGCCAGCTTTTGATAACTGGCCTAGATTGTGCCTATGCTTTAATTTCTTTTAACAACAATGAGCATGCCTCCAGCCATAGTTCTGTACTCGTTTGATTAATTTTGATAGTCTAGTACATGCAAGAGCTAAGATACCTCTAAATGGGGATGCTTCATACTTGGTGTTCCATTACTCATTCAGTATCCATTGCAATGCATCTCATCTTGATTAATGCAGTGGATATTCCCATGGATATCCCTTCAATTAAAAATGTGCTTTAATTCATGACTGGTGTAACTAATTAAAATAATGCTTCCTTTTCCAATCATGTAATCTACATATTACAGAAGTATGTAACAGTGGTTTTGTCTGCCCATTAGTAAGTTTCATAAAGAGAAGAGAGCAGAACTGTGTTTCTTGAGATAAAGATGAAAAGCTTATTTTCTTCTGCTGTTTAAATATGTAGATGGCTATGAATAATTTGTAAATTTCCTGTACAAATATGTGCCCATCTCCAAACATCACTGAACATAAAAAAAGAAAAATCCTGTTCAGAAAGCAGTGACTCAGAATAGTCCCAAGACACCTCCCTGGACTGTATGGAAGATAACACAGCAAACTAGCTTTTTGTGGCTGCCCATCAACAAGCTCCATTTTCAGTCACTGTGCCATTCTGCCCCTCGTGCAAACCCACTGAAACAATCTGGGATCTGTGCTACCTTCCACCTTCAGAGCTTACCATAAAAGACAACTTTTGCTGCTCCCAGGCACAAAAGCCTGAATCCCAAAAGGACTGGCTGCAGTGGAACAGGCCAGCCCTGCCTGGCTTATCCCTGCCAGGCCCAGCCTGCACAGTACTGGTGTTCAGGTAAAGCTGACTACTTCTAAAACCCCAGAATTGGGTCCCAAGGCAGTAGTGCTTTTCCAGATTTTGAGATCAGACACAAATCTACGTAACAGGTATTTTTTTGGGGATTAAGTTCTGTGTCACAGTCAATATGGTGAATAAGTCTATTTTCTTTTTTTGTCCCTGTTTTACACACTGCTGCAGAAAACAGACTCTTCTGCTGTTCTCATAATTTTAAAGCATGAATACACATTGGCAGTCTTTTGGGTCGCTGCCTTTTTTCTTGAGCAGTGTGTTTCATTCTGCATCAAACAATAAACCAAACCAAGCACTTCCTCACAGTACTCTTCTAGTTCTTCATCACACATCCATTTAACAGGATTTTAAAACATTATTTCAAACCCATTCTTGCACTACATCAAAGTTAAATGGTACGTTCACTGGGGTAGAGAGATACGTGCTCTCTCTTTGGTTAGTAGTACACTTTGTAAAGCACAAACAACAGCCAGCTATTACAGTAGACCCAAGCTTAAGCTGTGTTCTCCTGGAAAAATGTATTACCAAGTAGTAATAAGCACAGCTGTATGTTTTTTGTTTTGGATCAGGTGGTAGGAGATAATAAATTACTCTCCAGGATTCAAATCCTGAATGAACACAGATAATATGAAAATCTACCACTGGGGAAATCAAAATATATATTCATTTTTCATTGCCTCTATTCTAGGGACAAAGTCAACTTCCTATTATACCAACATAAATTCATAGTAATAGCACTGATATTGGTGTTCTTGCACTGAAGTATACCCTTGCATACCAAATTCAAATATGGTCCTCAATCCAAAGGTGAAAGGCATGGTATGAAAAAGTATTGATTATTTCTTAACAGTGGAGTGCCTGCAGTGTCATTACCAGCTAAGCAAATAAGAGTTTTCAAACTTTTGAGGATCATTTATGAACAGAGCTTTAAAATATATTTTAAGAGGGGGGGTTCAAAAAATTGAAATCCCGGATTAAGCATGCATTGGATTTTAGTATTTCTCCTCACTACTCTGAGAAATTTGCTCAAAATTCAAGAGAAAAGCACTGCCCTGCTCTGTAAACCTCCAGATACACTACTAAGGGCTAGCCAACTGGCAAACCACTGACATGGGGATTCCAGCCGTCAGACCCTACTGCATCCCCTACCATAACCTGCCCCTCTCCTAACTTCTGCCTCTGATCTCTCTATCCTGCTCCCTGCACCTTATATTTAAACTTCAAAAAACTGGAAAAGTACCACTGTTCGGGGCACTTTTGAAAATAAGTCTCGAGAAGGGATTGAATGAAGCCTATGTGGAAACACTTTCTAGGGACTTGATGAGTCTACGTTTTCTGAGCACGTCTGTTTGGCCAGGGCCTGCCTCTAGGAGTCATGGCCAAGCTCCAGCTATGCTGGCACAGCCCCTTGCAAATACTTGTCATACATAGACTAAAGGAGTTTCTCTAAAAACATTGCTACATCAGGGTGTCATCCTCCCCTCCTCCTCACACCTCTAGCTAGCAACTACTCTAGCCAAATAATGTAATACAAGCCTTATGTCAATCTATCTGCTTCTTCCTATAAGCACAACAGCAATCAGTTACAGCTTTTCCCCATTGATGAAACAGAGATAAGCTGTGCTCAGAGCCCTAAGCAGGCATCTGATTACAGGAGGCAACAGACAGTACCACACCGAGTAGGTGTGAGTGAGGGCACAGCCAATTCTCAGCCACTCTTCCCAGTGCAGCTGCTCCACTTCGGACTCAAAATGAAATCTCCGGCATGTTGCTGTTGAAGACCCAAATTGTGTTGTTAATTAAAAACTGTGTTATGCTCCAAAAACTTCACCTCAACAAGCAAACCCATCTCTTTGTTCTCTGTTCTCCTCCCATCTTGCCCTATCTTCATGCCTTTGGCTCCTTATGTGAAGCTAGCACCTAAGTCATCCTCTGCAATAATCTAAGGGGGTCATTTTCCTTCTGTACTGTGTTTTTAGTTCTTTTTTGGAACTGTCCTTACCATTTTGCAGACAAGTTCCCAGCCCCAAGAGAACAGTGGATGCCTGCTGTGGGTGTTTTGTGAACAGAAATTATGTGCTTTGGAATTTTACATGAGAATTCCTGGAGAAGGCAAAATGTTGCAAATAACCTCCATAAATCACTTTAAACAAAGCTCAGGAAATGCCGTAATGATTTAACTGGTAATATCTAAAAAGCAGTTCACACTGTTTTCTGACTCCTGGTAAGTATGTTTGCTTCAGATGTAATTGAAAAGTACTGTGTTACTGCTTACATTTTCCATTTTGTATCTTCTGTCTAGGCACAGCTCACTACTGGCAGCTCTTAATTTGTACTATGCAGTATTTCATCAAGCGAACAACAGTCCCTCTGGGGCTACAAAATAAATGGCTGGAGGAAGATAGGTACCAACCAGAAGATGGCTGGGGAAGGTTGGAGTGAAAAGCTGGTGACATCTATAGGCTGTGGAAGTTCTGCAGTTTCCTTCACCCTTCACCTTGCTCAGACATTCAGGCTGAGAAACGGCAACCCTTTACTCAGCGTGGGATTCCACACTTAAAGCACCAGTCTGGTTATTTATTGTCCTGTACTGCCTCACACATTTTTTTTATGTCACTGTCAAATCCTGACTAACCACACTGCTGTTTTTTAAGAAATGCTCTTTGCAGGTGAATAGCCCGACTGAGGAACCAGGCTAGTTAAGGCCAAATCAGTGATGAGTATTGGTGGGGAAGAAGACATATTCTCTACTGTAAAATAACAGTTTTAATAAACACGTATAAGGAAACAATATTACTAACCAGAGATATAGTTTCAAGACAGCAGCAGTAAGATCTGTGATCATCCCCCTTACCTTTATCCTTAAAGACAGGATAGTGCACGAGCTGTTTTGAGGTTGTATGCAGTTACAAAATTCTCTTTTGCCTCATTGGTTTTGTATGAAGAAAATAGTTGCCTACAGTCAAATCTATTTACTTGATGTCTCTCAGGTAAATTTATACCATTCAATAAAACCTCACCTGTCTTAATAAACAGATAAATATTATTTAGTATATGAAATCAAAACCAGGATATCCCACATTAATTCCAAGATGTTAGAAATTACTTGTTTACCCATTTACTACTAGGTTTATTTCTATTTTTCTGCTTAGCTGGGGTTCAAATACATTTAGTGAGAAATGGCCTCAGTCTGGTACTCCAATACATGACAAAGTTAGAGAAGAAGTATCTTCCCCTCCCCCCCAGCCCCAGCAGGAGCTGAGGCACATGGTAATTTGCTCATATACTCCAAAAGTCTGTGTCAGAGCTGGAATTTCAATTTAGATCTCCTGAGTCTCTGCAGTGCCATTCCTAATGTCTCAGTGAAAGCAGACTTGAATTTCTGTCACATTTCTAAAGGCAGCAGGCCTCAAACAGGGCTCCTTCAGCTTGCATACATGACTGCAATGCCTCAGAGAGTTGCTTTGACTGACAGGAAGCACTTTCTTTCCCAGCTGGCAAGGTAAGCATGTTCATTATTTTCTCAACCTACGCTTTGGAACATTACTTATACAGGCTTAGAAGTTCATGTGTGACTCTTCTGTGCCAGTCCTCAGAGTCATGGTCCCTGCTGTTGAATATTTGCAAAGCTCATTTGATCCACAGCTTTGAAGAGAGCTATATCAGAGAAGAGGGCAAATTGCCACAGCTGTCTTTTCTATAAGTATTTATTTATGCTTATCAAACCAGATGGGAAACGTGCCCATCCTATACCCTAGGCACTCTTGATGTTTATTTAAAAGCGCAACATAACAGAAAACCAAAATCAATAGACATACACAGCAGCAAACCTTGCTTACAGCCTACATCAAAAGAGGGAGAGTATTAGGAGAAAGAAAAACATCCAGACCTCCAGGGTGAAAAGAATAAAAACCCAAACCACCACAGTCTAAACAGCCATGTTTCCAAAAACCCTAGAATCTGCCAAGTCCTAATTTGGTAATGAATCACAATAGATTGAGGAATTCTGCACAGAGACAGGGTGGAAGTACCCAAGTCAAGCAATATGACCATCACAGAGCAGATCCCAAATGAATCCAGAATATGATTTATCTATGCAAATAAGAGAAAACAAACAAAAAAACAAACCCCCTCCCCCAACAACAACAGTAATTTTTCTTGAGCACTGAAGAGCTTCTAAGAAATTCTGACCTAGAAAGCTCAAGCAATTTGCACATGATTGGTCATGAGTACCAATGACTCTATAAAAATCCCTCTCTGGTTTTTCTCACTCATGCTCATAAAAGTACCAAGAATAAAATACAGCAACTTAAGAGTCTCTGTTCTGATCCAGTAAAACAGCATTCAAACACAGGATGCAACCATTTACTTTAGTGCCACTTGGGGGAAAAGAAAAAGCTAACAATAAAACACAAAAGACCCATTGACAAAGGTCTTTCTCCACCTCCCTCTCCTTCTAAGGCTTTTCTAATCATTCAGTGTCATTCACCAGAGGCTGTTGTTTTCTCTCAGGAGGTGACAGCTGCCTTGAGAGTATATTCTTGAAATACCTTAAGTGGCTTTCAGAGGAAGCCCTGACATTTAGATGTGGGCAGAACAAACCAGGAGGTTTAAAACACCCTACTGGCAGGGTAGCTGAGAGCTGGGCAGAGTGCCTCAGGACACAGAATTACAGCCCTCCTCAGCTAGCAGGCAGGAAGTGAGAACCCATTTTCAAATACAACTGAAATCCCAGCCACTCCAGTTACAATTCTTTTCCTTCCTGCAGCTGAGTGAGCAGCCAAAGACTAAACCTTGTACTACAAGAAAATATGCTATTATTTTCTTAAAGAATCATGTCCTACTTCATATGTTCCTTAGATGTTCAGCTTCTAGGAGGTCTAGATTGGTTTCTGTAGGCTCTGTGTATTCTAATCAAGCTTTTTGAAACATCTCTGCATTTGACATGTTGGAAAATACTGGGGCAGTATAAAGGTTCACTGAATTTACACTTATTAGACCTATATAAACATCTCTCAACTGATGACCATTTCCCCTTAACAGGATGGGGAGTTTGCTAAGGTCACTGGTTTAGGTTTTGAAATGCATTCTCCTGGTAAGAATACAGACTAGCTTCAGACATCATGAATCACTTATGCCATGGGCCTGTGACAGAATTGCAGGCTTCTGGAATTTAATGTTAGCCATTTTTTCCCTCACAAGGCACAACAATTTCACCCCATCCAGGTTTCCAAACTCTTAATAGCACCGTTCTTTAGTATTCTGTGTTCTTGCATTTGTTCTGCCCTGTGTTTTATTGGATTCCACCCCAACACATGATATACCCATCATGGTTTATGGGTATATCATCATATCATCATCAGGGATTGCTTTAGTCTTCTGACACCAGGAGCCCTGGTGTTTGCTCCTTCTCAACAATAAACTTCAGGTTGTTGAGCCAAACCAGAATTGTTCCAAGTCACATCAATGTTAGTTTGCACATGTGTCTGAGGCTGTGTTGCCTCGTGAACAGCAGTACAGCTCTGCCTTGTGCTTCTTTTGCCTTTGGTCCCAGCTACCTGAGAAATCCTGTTGATACTGAATGGGCGCAAGCTTGGGCAACTAACAACTAGGCCCTGGGACTCACCTGACCCTAGGCATCCCATGCTAACCTAGGGTTAGCATGACAATCCCAATTTATTTAGGTGACACAGAGACAAGTCAAACTGAATTCAAATCAAAATGTTCCTTTTCTGCTCATGAAACAATACAAGCAATTCACTTCAATGTTACAGAAATACCTGAAGACTCCATTTCCTAAGCAGCAGTTATTGGAACTTTTCAACCCACAGAAAGAAAAACATATCAATATTACTATGTTTGGCCCAATTCCTGATAAACACAAATTTTCAAATACCAGAGTTTCAAGTGGGACAAAATGCTTACATTTATTTGCTCTTTTACTGCAGAAAGTGGGAAAGTATACTAAGCATAAATAGATCAGCCTCTAGATTATTTCTGCTTTCAGATGGAAAGATGGAGGCATAAAGTGACTGAACTCTGTCTAATCCAAGGACAGAAAATCATCCAAATTACTCTCAGGAGCCAGGAATTATGACTCTGTCCACTGCTGTAATGATTAAATGATGATACCAGTCACGATAAAAACTATCTAACAGGAGAAGGTGGGCATCAGAACAGCTGTAATTGGCGACAACTAGGCTAATCATACATAGTCTGTGTAATCCCAATACTTGAAAAAAAAAAACTTTCTCCAGCCCACACAGGAAAACTGGATCACTCCATACTCCTACGATGCATTGTACTATATTTCTTCGTATTAAAACTGTATCAACAGACTGTGTAACACTCTTGCTAACGTATTCTGAAGTTAGAAATAGGAAGTGAGTAATAACGCAAGCAAGAGCATCTCTGGTTTTACTTTTGTGTGTGCATGCAATATATAGTGATAAGCGTCATTACTCTGAATCAACAAAAGTGAGATTAGACTGCTTGATTCCTGGGTGGCATTAAATTAAAACTGAAGGTGACCCTTTTGTTGCTCTCCTGCTCTTAGGGACAGTGCATCAATAAATATAAACAGGACTTCCATGTCATAAAAGAATTAATGTCTAGAGAATTGACATTCAAACGAATTGACTAAAATGCTGTAATTTTAACAAGCACAGTGATCTCAGATACAATTTACTCTGAAATATGGATCCAGTCATGCTTTAGTTCTGCTTTAGGCTAGTCTCACACTATCACATTGCAATGAAAGCTGGGAAGGGAGCTTTCAGTTGATACTTCAGCAAACACACAAAAACTTATGCTTATCTCTTTTGTTTTCCAGTTGATGAACTGTTTTCAACAGCTACTTGAATTCAAACAGCTCTGGCCAGGCATACAAAGAACATGGAAAGAGAAAAATCAAGCTTTAGACCTTTTAAGACTTAGTCCACCCTGGATTTAAGCACACAGAACTTGATACAGCTTCAAAAAGAATTGCCCTGGCTTGTACCATGGACAAGTGTGACCTTAGTATATGAAACAAATCTGCTCTAAGTCAAACATATGCAGTTATGAACTCAGAGTAGCACCACCTTTGAAGTTAGGGCCTGAGAGCAAGAGGTAAAGGAGACTGTAAGGTAGGCTTGGTCCACAGGCGTACCATCTTAATAAATTAAGAAAGTTCAAAGTACAGTAAGCTCTGAAGAATTCAAGAAAGAAACTCCATTATTTAATAGTTTTGTCCCATTATTAAAGTATAGAAGGGACTTTCCTATTACTTCATCTAGGATTGCTGATAAATTTGAATCTTCAATGACACTAATACACAAAATAGTACTTCAGTCTAAATACGCAATGCCTTGACCCTCCAGATCAGGAATGAGACAATCTCTGGGCTTTGAGGACTTTTTCTTCCCTCATATACCATCCACTCCACAGAGAACTGATCTCAATAGAAGCTGAAATCTCCTCATCCAGATTTCTAGCATGATTGCATTGGAGCTCCTGCTTCCTTAGACATTGTGCTTCACCACAACCCTCCACCTTGCCTTCATTTGTGACATCCTGGCATCCGCAGGTATCTACTGCCCCAGTAGGTGTAGAAGGTCTAGAATTTCACTGAGAAGATGGAGGTATGTTCCATGAAAAAGAGCTATTTCCAGTTCCTTCATCACCTTGTTGCTGGAGCTGGGAGGCTACCTTGCTCTCCTGAATGGTCCAGAGCAAGAACCTAGGCTCCAGAGAGGAGTTATAGGGATGTGAAAGCAAGAGAACCTGAAAAGGTTCATTCAGTGCAGGATCAATTTGGGTCATGCAGAACACAATACAAGGATACTACAACACTTAAGAAATTCTGTCACCTTCTCCTTTTAGTACCATTTAAAATCATGTGGATTTAGACTCAGCATACTGAACTCCAATCATTTATTGTTGACTACCTCATATACCTCCTCTTACTTCTGCTATTACACCTTAATGAGAGAAGAAGATCCATGGAAAAATGCTGCTTTTTGCTACATCTGTGCAGCCCTACTGAAATTAGCAGGATTGAAAGCATTCAGTTCAAAGAAGAGTTAGCCCATTTTATACTAATGTAACAGGAATCACACCTGATGTTGTATTTTATTGTCCTGCTTCAGTTTTGGTCTCATATTTCACTGCAGCCAAGTAATACAAACCCATGACAATGACAGGGGAATAAAAAAGAACACAAAATATTTTTAAATCATAAACTGTGGCTCTTTTCCTTCTGCATTTTGGTCTCCGAAGAGTCAGACCAGGAGAAAAATTTATTCTTACTTTTAAAGTTAAGAGTTTTAAAATGTAGCTATGGTTTAGCCAAAACAGCATTAAATGCTGCCAGACTTGCTATAAAATGTTGCAGTTTCCTGACACTGCCTTTGAACACTGTCATATCACAAGTACTGACTCATGGAAATGCCTCTCTCCCTGTCAATTCCTGTAGGATAACAACCTCCACACAATGATTCCTTTCACATCAACAGATAATCAATGCAACACTTTTCTGAGCTAATGCTTCATCAATATTCCACAGATGAATTACATGCTGAGAGATTAAGATTCAAGATCATTTCTCCTGTCCAAATACAAACTTTGGCTGCTTCGCAGATGAGTTGTTATCTGGGCAGGTGCTGTTTTCCACTATCCTGTTTACCTGACAAACTGATTTATATGGAGAAAAAAACAGGTAGTCAAGCTTAAAGAATGACAGAAGGGTTTCCAGTCAGGTCCCCTCTCTGGGGCACTCTCTGGTAAAGACTGAGAGCACACAGTGTCATTAAGTACCCTTGGCTAATTGTTTGTCTTCACAAGGATTTGGTGGCACTATGTGAGGAAGTCAAGCTACATTTCCAGAGACAGATTGCTAGATTTGCAGCTTGTCCCCTTAACAACTCCCACCAGAAGGAGATTTTTCTCAACAAGTAACAGCTAAGAGGAACAGTACTGAAATGAATCCCTCCCCTTTCTCCTGCAGTACTAAGGTATCAGGTGGGCATTAACAAAGCAGGTAAAAAGTTTTTAATACCCCACTTTCAATTAGCAAAGCTCCATTTCCTTGACAAAGTAGCACTTTGCAACAGGCCCTAGTAATGACTACTCACAGATCTCAAGCTTATTTATTGCTTTATTCTGATGACAATATTTTATGTAGAAAATAGATGGAAAGATGAGATGTAACTACTGCCACTCAGATATAGACCAATAGTCCAGTTTGCTCTGAACACTGCCTCTGCATCTGGTTTATATGGAATGCTTAAAAGGAGGACATGAAAGAAAGGAGTTAAAAAAACTAAACCACCCAAACCCCACCTTCTTACTCTCCTTAGTGCCAGGGCCTTAGCCACTTCTCATAGAAAACTTTATCTGACCCCACGTGGTCATGAGCTGGTATCACAAAACACGATGACCAGTGTTGTGGCTGACAACTACACCACACAGCCACTTGCTCACTCCCAACCAGTGGGATGGGGAAGAGAACTGGAAGGGAAAAGGTGCAGGTTGAGGTAAAGACAATCTAACAGGTAAAGCAAAAGCTGCGTGCACAAGCAAAGCAAGGAATTCACTCACCGTCGGCAGGCAAGTGTTTATCCATCTCCAGGAAGGCAGGGCTCCATCATGTGCAACAGTTACTTGGGAAGACAAACACCATCATTCTGAATATCCCTCCTTCCTTCTTCCTCCAGCTTAATATTGCTGAGCATGGCATCATATGGTCTGGAATATTGCTTTTCCCAGTTGGGGTTAGTTGTCCCAGCTGTGTCCCCTCCCAACTTCTTGTGTATCCCCAGCCTACTCACTACAGTAGGGGTGGAGTTGAAAGCAGAGAAGAATTTGGCTCTGTGCGAGCCCTTCCCAGCAATAACAAAAACACGCCTATACTATAAACACCATTTTCACACAAATTCAAAACATAGTCCCATACTTGCCCCCATGAAGAAAATTAATTCTATCCCAGGCAAAACCAGCACAAACGGTAAGTATCAGAGCTGTATAGGCTGGAGTAAGTGCACTTGCTTTCTTGAATAATAACTGGTCACTTTTTACACCTCCTCCTCTGAAGGACTGTGACAGTTCACCCCCTGCTTCATTTTAAGATGATACACCAAGGTACTCTACCTTTAACATAGGTACAGGGCAGGGATACAGATGTTATACCACTATGTATAGTGATAAAAAATTACTTAAGATGACACTCACCCTTCAGTTTCACTGAATTCTGTGCTAGAGTGCTGTATGAATCAGTTACTCCTACTGCATCATACACATCAATTGGAATGCATTTACCCAAGCACTAAATAACAGAAATTCTTAATTATTTTCTGAAATGGTTATTATAGAAAATTAAAATTCTATGTTTCTTGCAGTGTATAAATTTTATTAGCATTCATATTTTGCATGTAGAGAGGTACTAAATTACATTACTGTTACTGCAATAAGGCAGTACTGTTAAGCAATAGCAATAAGGCTTTTCAAAGACAATTACTCCCAACCGGTTAGTTTTGGTAAAGGAGACTCAAATCAAGTATTCTCAAAAATGTTTTATTGTTTGTTTGGGGTTTTATTTTTTTTCCCAACCAAAAGCAGGTCAGACTTCTATTATGGTTATTTGTGCAGAAACAGTTTGTTTAATGACAAAACCAGGCTAAGAATAAAAAATACATGTATGTGTTAAGACAGATGACATTAACAGTGGATTTTTCCACATACTCTGTAAAGCATTATAGAAATATTATCAATTTCATTTACTACAAAAGGAGTATCTACCCAAGAAAGAGGCCGAAGTTGTACTAGAAGACTTTCACCTAACATAGGCTATTGCTATTCATTTTTTCTTACTGTCATTCTTCGTCATTAATATTATTCAAATGGAGAAAAAACTTAATTCATAAACTCCCATATGTCACAATTTGGAGTAACTTCTGAGCACTGCCTGATGAACTAGGCTTTGTCACAACAGGAAGAAAGAAAGGGTGTTGCTGCTGCTGGCAGTTCAGTAATGCTAAGTGACAACGAGACTGGGAACGAATACCAACTAGAAGAATTCAAAGAAAAAGCTTGAAAACAGCTTCAGGTGCCAGACAAAGCAGTCTTGCAGAGCATATGCCAACTTCTGATGACTGCATACAATATGCAGGTCCTTGGTTTCTTAATCAAGTTATTTTCAGCAAAAGAATATACTTACATATCTTGTCATTATGTTACCTGCCACGACGTATAAGTTAAAATTCTCTACTGATTATACACACTGAAACCTAATTGAACCAGAAACAAACCTCACTTTTTTCCAATATACTGAAGGTATTTTTAAAGCCATCGAGATACTATTAAAACCAAAAAAGTTACTTTCTATGCTGGCAACCTGTTAGAAATATAATACTGAACTCTGTTCAAGGTATTGATCATAAGGCCCTAATCAGTCCAACTGCCCTCATACAGATTTTTGGCTTGCTTTATGTTGATCCCTTGGGGCTGCCATTATTCATATACATGCCTCTGTATAGCTGTAATAGCTGGTACATTCTGGCAATGAATGAACTTCAGTAGCAAAGGGTATTTATCCCAGACACATGGAAAGCTTAGGAAGTACCACTGAAATGATTCTTTAATGAACAAGTTACATGAAATCCCATGCTTTTCAGATATTTCTGACCTTGGTAGGACTATTCCAAATCAGAAGATACTCTCTATGAAATATTTTTCAGTGGGACTCCTGAACCAAATGTGCATGCAGTCTCCTGCTACCAGAGCTTGTATTTATGAATCCAAGAAGGATTTTTGACATTAATTTTCTTCAATCTGGGGCAAGAATACTTGCTCCAGAGAGATCAGCAATAATAATCAGAGAGATGAACAGGTAAAAATCTTTAGCCATACCCAGCTACATAGACTTCAGCTATATCAAGTGTCTATCAATTCTGCTTCGCAGCAATGTTTACTGTGAAATATTAGTTTACTAATATTTGCAAGACTACAATACATGTACAAAATCAGGTAGGCTACAGTGAACATTAAGGAAGAGCAGATGATTTTTTCATATATGGAGAGAGAATTTGTTAGAAACACTGCTAGCTGTTCACTGGAATAGAATTTTTTGCAATTAAGAGGCAATATTATCTATAATGACATCCTTTCCTTTCAGAATTGTGTTTTCGCTCCCTTTTATTTCCCCTGAAATCGTAGCAGCTGAAGCCAGACTGCGGATTTTTACATATAGGGAGATCTGGCTGGTGAATACTGTCAGTTTTGGAAAATCTTTTGTCATTTGACTATTTGTATGTAAAATATGCAGCAGCAAGAATGCAAAAAGCATACAGAGCCAATGTTTTGAATGCTAAATATGGACAGAAAGGATCCTGAAGAGGTCAAATTAATCTAGGGATAACTGGGGTATTTCAATGCTTTGGGAAGCTTGGCATGGATTAAAGTGCAACAGTTTAGAGTCAACTGTATACATCTCATTGATTTTTTTATGATTAAGTTTCCACAGCAGCCTTTTTCTTGCTGGCCAATACAACAAATCTCATGGCCTGTGAGTATATATAATGTGACATGCTGTACTTCTCAATGGATTGCATTTCTGTTTGCAAAAAAAGATGTCTTTTAAGCACCTAAAATTCAGACTGTGTAGTTTCATGCTTTTGTAAGAGTCCCACCTGCTTTGTTATGATTCAGCCCTGTTGAGCTGCTGTAGAAAACTGCAATCCCGACCTCAGGAACTTACGGTCTAATTCAGAATAAGACACTTTAATCAGTGATGACCAATATCAGGGGAAAATGGAAGAAGAACAATATAGGCAATAAGATCAAGCAATTACAGAAGGTAATAAAATTATTTTCATTTTAGAATTTCCCCATCAAATCTTAATACCTAATATTTTGTTAACACTTTTTCCTACCTCTTCAAAGTCAGCTCTGCACAAACTGAGCAATCCTGAACTTACAAGAGTTCCAAAAGTGATTTAGAAATTTTAAATGTGTTGCATTTGTGAATTCTGTCTTGAACTATCTCTCAGGACCTGAAACTGACATGCACAGAATGTCCACCAATTTCCTTAAGCAGTATTAAGATAAGCAGTTACTCATACCAAAAGTCCCATGAACACCAGCTACTTTTAAAAACACATGCATTGCCTATTTTTGTTCCTTCTCATATTCATACATAGAATTATCTAAAGCTCTTCTACTTCTCATTATCAGACCATTTTCAAAATTGCACATTCTCACAGTATCAAAGCACATACTGTCTCCTTCAGAAAAGGTATCTTTCATGCTGTACCCATAGGGGTCAGCAGGCATGATCCCATGAAATCACACTGCCATTAGTGCATTTTTTGTCCTCAGAGAAGGAATAGCAACCTGCCATTATGATTTCCTCTGAGCCATATGCTTGGCCATCCAAGCCAAGACTTCCTTTGCTTTTCTTGAACCTCTAAAGTGAGATAACCTCACAGTCCCAATCTCAAAACTCAAGATTTTTTATTTCTGACTTTTGTGCAAATACAGGTTTTTACCTCAACCAGAAATCATGCTTCCAAAGTTTTGAATATGACCATGTTAGCCTTCTGCAGTATGTGTTTACCAAAATAGCTGCTGGTGATACAAGCTGAGAGAGGGGAAACCCCAGGACATGCACCATATGGTGACAGGGACAGCAGCAGAAACAGCAAGTACTAATTAAAACAGTTCTTCATGGTTTCAAAATGACTTTTCCATGAAGCATTAACAATTGTTGGTTAATCTTTCCTTATGATTACTTAATTCTGAATAAACACATCTCATAACTTTGGAAAAAGTTTCTTTCCTCCTTCTCCCTTTTTTAACATTTGAAATATAAGTATTATAGTAACCATGGTATCCTGATGACATAATGGTTACCATGAGAACAAAGCTGAAACAGTGGCATCAGAGCCCCTTCTCTCTACTGCGTGTCGAGTTTTATATTTAATAGAGATGGCCAAATTGCTGCCACCTAACCTGGCCAATTCTATCCTGCTTCACCTGGATTTCAAAGTTTCCAAAAGCAAAGCTGTGCTGGGTCGCTTCCTTCCACCTTAGCACAACTAGTTTTGCTTCAGGGCAGCAGTACCACCAGCTTATAAGACAAGTCAGCATAGCAGCCAGGTAGGTAAGAGGGTAACTACATTGCAGCAGATTCCTCTAAGACAGTCATGTCCCCCTGGCACACATTATAACCTTTGGCCCTGTGTAAAATGGCAGTTCTTGCTCTTTGCTTGCCAGACAAACCAGATTTTAAATCACATGTACTTAACTGTGCTGGAAGATTTCATTGCTAGGTTAGCAAAGGATCTCTCAATGCACGATTGTGTGTGGTCCAGTGCTGCAATAACTTCTGCTCAGAGAGTGCTTTGTACTCACAAAGGGATACATTGGCTTCAGCGGTACTAGCTAAGTGCAGAAATGCAGCAGGTTACAGGACATGAGTGCTGAAGCAGGCACCAGGACTCAAGACAAAACTGACTCAAGTTGGACATGATTCATCTCAATGAGTGCTCCTGTGTGCAGGCAATTCAGAAATAAGTTCATATTCTGTGTTACCACCAGTCTGACTTCCTGTGAACACCAAGTGCTACCCTCCCCTGCAGCCAGCACACCCTATTGCTACAGGGCAAACAAGCATTGCCAAAATGCTGTACCCAGGGGGTAGCTCCAGCTCCAGATAAGCAAAAGCTATCCCTAGTTAGTATCCTCAGAGAAGCTCCTCTTTCTTTTATTGCAAGAACTGCCGGACATGACTCACTGCAGATTGTTTGTTCATTTTGCTATATATATTTCCCAAATACTATTTTAAGTTGCTTTCTCCCTTACGCTCCCACCAAGTTTACTGCATGAAAACAACTCTCTAGTTATAATTTCATATTTAACCAAAACAAATGTGGTGTGGTTCTGTTCAATTCAGTAAAGATAACTTGATTTGTACCATTCATACAGAGATAAAAAAAGTGGTCAGAGGGAAAGACACAAAGGATACTACAAAACAAGGGGCCAACTAAACAGGCAGCATACAAAGTTTCATGCATTTTACTGGTTTAACAAAACATTTCTACACCAACCAAAGTCAGTTCCTGCAAATGGCTCACATACATTTCCTTCCTCCTCTGCCCAGAATCTACTGCACAGGCTCTTCCTAAATCTTTTACCTACTACTTGACTTTTTTACCCCATTGTTTCACACAGCTCTTTCTGTTTCTTTGCCTTAACCTTACACACCTCTCTTGGAAAATCAGAATACAGTCACTGTCAAAGATTAACTGCAAAGACTCCCTCTAAAACCACAGAATAATTGAGGTTAGAAGGGACATCTGGAGGTCGCCTGGTCCAATTCCTACTACAGGCAGGACCAACATGGAAGTTAAATGAGATTGTTCAGGGCATTATCCAGCTGAGTTATGAGTACCACCAAGTACAAAGATACCACAGTGTCCCTGGGCAGCCTGTACCAGTTGTTAATCATGCTTACAGCAATAGTTACAATTTCTTTATATCTGAAGGCAGCTCTTTCTACAACTTAAGAGCGCATGCCTCCTGCCTCCAGTTCTTTTGCAATGCAGTCTGATTCTGTCTTTATTACTCACTGTTAAGTAGGTGAAGACAGCACCATGATCCTCCCTTTGCCTTCTCTTATCCAGGTTTGGGGAAAAAAAATGAAAAACAAACAAACAAACCACCAAAAACACCCCCTCAAAAAATCCAAACAACAACTGATAAACCCTCAGCGTTTTAAACCCCTCTTTGTAGCAGACCCCCTCTACTATACTCTCTCCACAACCTCTCTCTTGTGAAGCTGCATCCGGAGCTAGGAGCCTCCCTATACAGATACCTTACAGAGGGGAGAAATCCCTTGTCTCAACTGCTGCCTATGCTTTTGCTAATACAGCCTGGTATGCAGTTGGCCTTCACTGCTGCAAGGGCACACTGCTGATTCTGGTTCAACTTCTCATACACTGGGACTTCCACATCCTTTCCTGCAAAGCTGCTCTCTGGCCAGATGGTCCCCAGCTGGTACTGTCACAATGGATTACTCCAATACAAAAAAATACAGTGCGATACAAGACTTTGCACAAAACTCTACATTTGCCTCAGAACATCACAGAGTTTCCCTCGGCCCATTCCTCAGCTCCTTGACATCCCTCTGAACTGCAGCCCCAATTTTGTTTCAATTGTGAAATGAGGGTATAGTCTGCCCCCTCATGTAGGTACTGAAAAGGATATTAAACAGCAACAGTCCCGGAGAAACATCACTAATAACCAGTCACCAGGTAAATTTTGAATTGTTGACCACTATCCTTCAAGCCCTGGGGCTCAGCCAATTTTTCACCCACCTTGCAGCTCAGCTATCATTCCATACATACCCAATTTTCTACAAGGATGCTATAGGAAGCTAAGTAAAAAGCCTTGCTAATGTCAGGGTAAACAACATCTACTGCTTTCCTCTTGTTCCCTGAACTAAACGTCATACAAGACAATTGGATTGGTCAGGTATGGTTTGCCTTTGGTAAGCCCATTCTTGATGCTCCCAGTCACCATCTTCTCTTTCATGTGCCCAAAAATCACTTCCAGGCATATCTCCTTCATAACCTGCCCACTGACTGAAGTGGGACTGACCAGCCTGCAGTAACACAAATCTTCCTGCTTGTCCTTTTTGGAGATGGGCATCACATTTACTCTCTCATGTCACTGGGGACCTCCCCACACAACCTTTCAAAGACAATAAAAAGCATCTTTGTACTGACATATTTTTGGAACAGCCTTTTGGAGAAACAAAAACCACAAACAAAAGGAAAAAGTTAAAAAGAAACAAGAAACAAATGCCCAATCAAACAAAACAAAATACAACTAACCCTCTATTACTGAAGGATCTGCCCTTGGTAGTTTGAGGATACTTGCACAGAGTAAGTGTATCTCTATCACTTCTTCCTTGAATTACCTCAGGACAAGAAAGAGGTGGGAAGATATCACCTGACTTTGAAGCCAAATGTAAGCTGGCCCAAATATGGTTTGGAAAAGCCTTAAGGAAACACGGATACGTTCATTTTGTATGACCTCATATACCTGATGCAGAACTACTAAGCTGGACTCAAAACATTTCTCTCCCAAGTTTACAGGGGACTTCATCAGCTCTCTCTGCCATCTCTGGTTAGCCTTCTGGCTCATTCATTCTACCATCTCTGTATAAGATCTGTCCTGTTTAAAAAACAACATTAGCTGAAGTAACCAAGAGGGGGAAAAGAAATATGAAAGCCTGCCAGGTTCCACTGGACTCTTCTCACTAGAAGCAGGATTAATCTTCTCTTTAGAATACAAAGTGGAAAAAAAGAATAAAAAGGATGCAGCTCATATGTAGCAACATGGCCAGATAAATGCAGCAGATTTGGCTAATTTGAAAGAACTGATCCATTTGGGAACAAGGCCCAGAGCTGTTGCATTATTTATTAACTGCTACTTCGCTACTTTCCCCCAAGACAACGCAAGTCCACTGTGATGATTTATCTGCTACGTTGTCAATGGGACCCTCTGCTCTTTAGAAATAACAACTGAGCGGCACAGGAAGCACCAGAGCTATAGCTGAAGAGCTTATCATTCTTCTGAAGGCATCACCTTGGTGTTTGGAGAGGGTTTTCAATGCAGAAAGCTGCTCCTACTCTCTCTGCTATAGAGCCTCAAAAAAAAAAAAAAAAAAAAAAAAATTACTCACAATGGTGCCTGTGATTCCAAAAGGCTTGCTCTTATGTCTAAGAACTGGGCTGGTGCTAGGTCATAGCTGCTACTGCAGGTCAGCTGTTTTTCTGCAGATGAAATACAGGAAAAGGAAGCAACCTCATCAGTGCACCCCATGTAACACTGACCTCTCTGGGTCTATCTTGTAACAAAATTAAACCTCTCATTGACTATTGACTTTTACCCTCCAGAAGGCTGATTTGCTTGTATGAACCTGAGATTTGAGGTTTAAGAACAAAAAATAAAGTATCTCTGTAGAAAAGGCAGTCCCAAAGAGCAGCCCCAACTCACATCCCTCATCCACGAACAGTTATTTCACCAAAAGCAGCATGTTGTGAGAGCCTGACTGCTCTTTGCTGCCAGCAGCTGGAAGGTCAAAAGGGAAACAAAACCAAAGTAATTTAGAAATCAGCTGAATTAGATTTTCAATTAATTTCTGAGCCACAAAATCAAACAGACATACAGATTAACAAAGACACAAATACAGCAATGTAACAGCTTCAAATACCAAAATTTCCCAGCTGTTCCCACCTTACCCTTACCCAGAATCCCTTACCTGGTCCAACATCTGCCCTGGACCCAGCTTAGTATAAGTGCTTCACACTCAGCAAAATCAAGCTTTAACCCAAATTTCAGCTATAGCCTCTGCTCCACAACCACATCAGTACATGCCCAAAAATTACTCAGTAGTGAAGCACTACCTCAAACTTGGCTCATCAGCTGTGTTTCACCAACAGTTCAATCCTGATCCCAGCGTTAACCCTAAGTCAGCAATCTCTGCCTACGTACCAGAAAGCTGCTGCCAGAGTCAACAGTGAAGTCCCTAGCATAGCTGGCAATAAAGCCAGCTGATTGGTCACTGAATCTCTAATCTTCACCCACTGCTTCATGTCAGATGTTAACTTCACACTTAAATCCTTCCAAATTGCAGCAGGCTTGTGATTTTGGCCTTTCCCACCAATGATTCCTTCTCATTGCCCTCCACAGACTCAAGCTAAGCCCTAGCCTTGCTAGAGCCTGACTGTCTGGGTGACAAACCCTAACGCCAGATTGCAGCCAGCCTAAATTCAAGCAAATCATGTCCTAATTGGTTCAGCCATACACTCAACCCTAAACGTTGGCCCCTTCTGACATAATTTTAACAGAGTACCTAGTTGACCAATTCCAACATATTCAATCTGCAGCAAGCAGTTGACAGCTTACAGGGTACCCAAATTTTGCTATTCAAAACCAGCTGTGGCAGATCTAGGCTGTTTTTCAGAAAACAGCCAACCCCCAAACCTATATGAAACTCCTAACTAAGTGTAGAGAAGCACACAGCAGTAGCACATGTGAGTTTAACGTCATAGCTCCTGCACTCTGGTAAGCCCAAGAAGCAAAATGGTTCCTCAGAGTAAAGCAGAGAAGACTTGCTACCTCTCAATTATTCACTGCTCTGGCCCCATTCCCTTGCAAAGCTACCGTGCACCTCAAAGCAACAAGCAGCAGATGGCTGGTACAGTAGCTAAAAGCATCTGGGACGGAGAAGAGCCAATTCCCTGGCCCATGCAGTCTTTCTGAACTCTAAGAGGAGTTCCCACAACAGGTTCATTCCAGGTTTTCATGACACTGACTTTTGAAAGGGAAGAGGATACTGAGCTAGTCCAGTAGCAACTGAGGGGTCCAGTTTTGCCTCTTACATCAAATTCTGACTCACCCTGCACTGATACCAACTTGCAATTCTCTCCTAATTGGGAAAATCGTTAGGATAGTACTCACTGCCAGAATTCTGGGTCATAAAGTCATTCTCTTACTCAGAAGGTTTACAACAGCTGTGGCAGTGATATGTGCTGTAGGTGAGTCATGTTGAACTGTTAGCACAAACATAAAAACCTTATAAACCAAATACATAAAGAATTGCACTGACCCACCTAAATTATAATCTTACATTTGCTATTCCATAGCAAAGGACTTGACAACATTTTATTGTGCATTCAGTTTTCTGAAATGCAAAATTTAAAAAGTAAAGTTACCAAGACACTTCTCATTATGAATCTAAAGCAGCTTTTTAAATTCAGAGGCTGAAATTCTAGCTGATATAAATTTCCTGGCATGCATTGAATTTGTGGAGGCATACAGATTTAAAACAGCTCAGAATCTGATTCTAGATTCATGGGATAAAAACCAGTGTTTAGTAATTATGTAACTGCAAATTGCAGATATGCCGCAAGAGCAGCATGCATATAATGTATCTAACACTGTAACAAAATATCCATGCATATTCAGAAGGGGAAAATGTCCTGCAATTTAAATTGTAGGAGAGATTTAGATAGATAAATACTCAGGGGGCTTCCACTCAATAATTCCAGTAAATAAAATTAAGAAAATAATTAAGTAACTCAGCGGAATTACTGACCTTCAGTGAGGTAACTTCACTGACCTGGTAGGCCCGCATTACCTGAACATCTAATGCTTTGACTCTCCAGTAAATTAGGCTAGTAAAACAAACATCACAAATGAAACTCTATGATATTCACATCAAAACACTGGAAAAAAACCCTCAAATCTCCAGCCAGAGGTTCTGAAGTATGTGTTTAACAAGTTACCTTTTTAGGGTCAACTAGGTTGCTCCACAGTACCAAGTAATTGCTGGGGGAAAAAAACGAAACCAAAACCAAATGGGTTTAAAATAGTCTTTGAGGTGCTTTCCTCTGATTATTTCACAAGACTGCAAGTTCAGATATCAGGTGCTGCAGTTTTATCAGAATAAAATGTGTTGCCTTTGGTGGCACAAAGTAGGTTTATAGGAGATGAGGAATCAGCCATGTTGCCTACATACAAGGCCAGTCATGGCTCTGGTTTTAGAAGGCACCAACTTTCCATCTTCTGACACGAGTTTTTTCATATAAACTTCAGCTGACCAGAGGCACACTCTTCTCCTCGAGCACAGAGTCCACCATGCTAGCACCAAGCCATAGGGACCCATCTGCTCTAGCCACTGTTCAGATGCGGGCCTGGGAATATGGGGACTGAATCATAAAACGGTTTGTGCTGGAAAGGATCTTTAAATCATCTAGTTCCAAACCCCCTGCTAAGGGCAGAGACACCTTCCACTAGACCAGGTTGCTTAAGGTCTTGTCCAGCCTGGCCCTGGACACAGCCATGGATGGAACATTCACAGCCTCCTTGGACATCCTGAATGACAGGAACGAACCCCTGAGAAGGTGTAACTGCATCAGAAAATGGTGTCTCACCCCCCCTGAGAAAGGGGGGAGCAGCTGGCAGCCTGCGGCAGTCAGTCCTCCGCCGTCAGGAAGAGACAGCAGTCCAGAGGCGAGGGTGGTAGCACGGCCGCCCCAGCGCAGCGCTGCCCGCGGCCCTACCCGCCTAGGCCTACCAGCGGAGCCCACCGACCCCTGGGGCCTCGCTGTGGCGCTCCAAGGAGCGGGGGCCGGCTTCCCTCTGGCCGTCGCCGGGCGCTCCCGTTAACCGCCTGACTCTTTCATTCATGCTTTCTCCTTCGCCATCTCCCTCTCCGACTGAGGGAAAACGGGAGCGCGCGTGGGCGGCAGCTGGAAGGCTCCTTGTCAGTCAAGCGGCCGAGCTGAAAAGAAGGCGAGCGAGGGAGAGGGAGGGAGAACAGCTTTCCCGGGGGAGGGGGTGGTTGTTGTCGCAGGCCTTCCCGGGGGCATCCGCAGAGACGGGGTGCGGGGAAGGCGAGAGCGGGTTTGCATCGCACACCTTCCCGCCACTGAGGGGGCCAGCGGCGGCTCCTCTCCCGCCCGCTCGTCACCTGTTCCCGCTCCACCACACACCCCCACTCGGCGGCGGCGGCGAGCGCTGTCTGGCGGGAGCACCGAGCGGGGGGGTCGCCGCCTCCGGTGGAGGGGAGGTAGGGCGCTGTGGCGTTCTGCCGGGGGCTGCGGAGGAGGGCGGCCCCGGTGTGTGTGTCAGTGGCGGGGGGTACGTGCGGTAGCGTGTCTTCCTCGGCTCTCCCCGGGGCTGTGGAACTTCCTCACAATCTGAGGGGTGTCTGGCGGTCCCGGATACCAGCCAACAGGGGGTGCAGGGTGTGTGTGGGGAGGCTTGCGGAGAGGCTCGGGGCGAGTTGTGATGGTTTCAACGATCGTAACGGT